>JANAVB010005797.1:8490808-8700808 GCA_029216955.1 Iris pallida | reverse complement strand
CCTTATGAGTGTGGGATATTTTCATATCTTCTATGGCCTAAACACATGTGTATCACGTGATGAGTGAGTTCATATAGGACACGGACCTGCATAATCAACTGGCCATCGATACGTTTGGGTCGTGCGACGGATATGAGGTAATTGCTACTAGTGTATTGAGTTAGAAGCCGTAGCAGTTGCCAACTGGACAGGCTGTGGATACATCTTGGATAGGAGCATTGGGGGGAGGGGACAGCTACTAGAGTAGGGGCTACATTTACTTTTTACACACATTTGTGGGCCGATAGTGACTCGTATGAGCGCTACTTTCTGTCCCTGGCCGATAGCGACTCGGATGAGCGCTACTTACTGCCATTCTTTTTTTACTCTCTGATCCTACAGTCCCTGCGTAGAACATTGTCCTCAAAGTACATCTCACATAGACAGTTAGGAGATATTATAGAGTCATAGTTGCATGTTTACACATTCAGTTATTTCAGCATATTTTCTGTATCTTGTTACGTCCCTCTAAGGACCTGGTGATCTCTCTAGGATTAGACGAGCAGACTAACCCCAGGAGTACGGAGCAGCTTCAGATCCTTCTTACGTCGATGATGAGGCATCTCCCATTGATACTTAGTTTTCTCCTTAATTATTTGAGACTATGTAGTGGACATCTTTTATCTCCATTGTTCTGTTTTGAGGAGGTTGGACTCCATTTAGTTGAGACTATTTTTCATAGCCGTTTGGAGTGGGAATGTCCACTCGACTATCTCTTGACTTCTTTTATTATCATTGAAACTTATTTATTCATTCTGTGTTGAGTTGTGGATGAGATATAGTTATTAAATTGTAGCTTATCATGTATTATTACTTACAGCTTATGTACAAATATGAGGATACCACATATTGGTGTGTTCTTCGTATACGTGCACCTGGCATGCTGACGTACTTAGTCCTATGTATTATGGGACTGGGGTGTTACATATTTTTGTGGTGGCCCATGCAGTTCAGTTAATATTGTTGGGTTACATGACTGTGCCCAACAAGCCTGCATATAGGAATAGGATACAGAATGTCATCCACTTATTAAAACCTTCCTTGACCTCTTCTAAATTTCTCGTTTAACTGTTTGATTACATCCAGTTTGACTTTGTTCTAACCAAACTAAAATCTTCGTGCCAATATAGGATGAATCTTCGTAGTGGACGCGCTACTCCCCTCGCCATTACTGTTGGAAATACCACTGATCAAGAAGGACCAGTGGGTCAGCCACCCATGTCCCCTACCACTCCAGCACCATCCGGACTGCAGCCAGTAATGATACCACCCACTACTCAGTAGCAAGCCCCGGCACCTCAAGTGGGGCAAACAGACCCCGAAAACCCTATAACTCAAAATGAGTACCTACCGCCTCTGCCACCCTATCCACCTCAGTTCCTACCATAGATTCTACCCCCATATCCACCATTATCATATCCACCACAACAGCCTCCACAGAATCCACCATCATATCCCTTCCAGCAGCCCCTACCATATCCATCGCCATATCCATCATCATATCCACTCCAGTATCCTCCATAGAATCTACCTCAGTATCTACCCTCATACCCCCACAGTATCCCCTTTCATATCCTTCATATCCTCCATAGTACGGGCCTCAGGGTGTTCCACTGTTCATGCCCCAGATGCCATATATGCCTCCACAGCAGCCTATACTTCAGGCTGGTGGGAATACTACCGACCAAATCCTCCAGAGCTTAGTACAGGCTCAGATGCAGCAGAGCGAGACTATTAGGAGGAGTTTGGAGACAACACTGACCCGAGCACCCCAAGCCTCTGTGGGTACTATAGAAGGGTTCCGCAACATGAATCCTCCATACTTCAAGGGCACTGAAGACATCATCGGGATCACCAATTGGCTGGTTAAGACAGAAAATCTCCTGAAGGCTTCAGAGTTATCCGCAGATTTATGGATGACGGCAGTGAAGTTACAGTTGGAAGAAAATGCCTACGATTGGTGGACCGCCGAGGAGAGACAGATAGGAGTTGATCAGACATGGGAGGAATTCAAAAGGCTGTTCAACAAGAAGTTTTTCTCCGACACGGCCAAGGATGTACTGTAATGCCCCGCTCCGCGTGAGACATTTGGTTGGCTTGTTGGATGGGATCAGAATGTTAGACCGTGACTTATGTTAGGAATCAAGAGAGTTGAGACTGATGCAGTCTCTCTGAGCTGGATAGACGAATTAAGTGTCGGAACGTGGCTCGCTGGTGGAGCTATGCTTAGGGGTACTGTGCGCAACCAGAATAAGAAGACCCTTTTATGCAGGCAAGTGGAACTGTCCTCCTTCCTCCTTATTCCTGTATGCTTAATAAATAGAATAACGTGATGCTATGAATTGTCCCTAAATATTCCATGTCTTAGTTGCTGAATAATAGAGATGCCTATGTTGAGAATTATTGAAATGAATAAGACATGAATATTGAACTGCTGATTGAATCACACTCGAACTGCTAATATAACTTGATGCCTGAGAATGAATTGATAATGTCCCTTTGCTTAACCTTGATAAAATGAATAAATCACTGGAGTAATCGAGATGTTGCGTGAATAAGACATGAGAAAAGAACTGGCTATGCTATTAACACAATGAATTGAATGAGACTCTTGAAATCATGTACTCTCTGTACAACTGTTGTAAATAAATGAGATGATGCCTGCTTTTGTATAAGCAATAAAATGAATAATAATTGTCCCAATGAAACGAAGGAAAAAGCTGCTTGTCCCTTTAAAATGAATGAAATGTTATTGGTTCCTCATTGAGAGAAATGTTATGAGAAATGTGCAATGAATCAATAAATGGAGAATGATGAGGCTTGGGATCATGGAGATTACCAAGTAGAATTATGGTAATGATTAGTCGTTGAACATGGCTCGGGATTGAGATGAGATGTTGAACTGTTGGATCTACTTACTTTCATTTGCTTTACCATGCATTTGTGTTATCGAGTCGATACGCATTCGCATGGTCATGGACGTACTTGTACAAGTCTGAGTAAGTTTCCTCGAACGGTACCTAGGGCACCGGAACCGATTCGACCCGAGAGGAAACATTGGTCGTGCTATGGTGGCACGAGGTATTACGGGACATTCGGCTAGGCTTACAACCTACCCTAGAATGGTGCATCGTAATACCCGTTGGAAAGTCCTTTATGGTGCAGTTTCACCAACGAACATGTAGTCAGGATGCATGCTAATGAATGTTTTGTGCAGACAGAGTAAGTATATCATATTATCCTGTATTTTTATGCAGGTACAAGGGAGTTGGCTATCGGTAAGAAATCACTTAAATGTGATATACTCAATATATGTGTTGGCTTAACTTGCGTGCTTAACGTGCCATGTAAATGATGCTATGCGTAGTCTTTCAATATGGGAACCTGCTTAACATGTTAAATTCAATATGCTAGAAAGATGCCTTGCTATAAATATTGCTCAAACATAACATACATGCTAAGTGATGCTTAAAGTGAGAATTGTCATAACATATTTAAGCTAATAATGTTAACGATGCCTCAATGATGCCTTTGCATGATAACACCAAGAATGCTATAATGATATGTCCACATGAATATTGCTACTAAGAATATGTATACATGCTTCACTCTGATTATTGCCCATGAACTGTAAACTGATGCTAGGCCCCAAGTAGAAAGATCATTCTATTAAATGCTTGCTAAAATTGACCAGTTAGTGTTGGTTTAGGCGAGTGGGTTGGATTCTGCTCGCCATTACATAGATGATGTGCTGACCCACATTTTTGTGCGCAGGTGCTCAAGCTTGGGATGTTTTGTACACGAAGATTGGCTTGACCGGTCCCGCGGCATCGAAGATTTGTTGGGCATATAGAAGCTCTCCTCGTACAAGATGATGTCTTCTGTTTATAAAGGGTATAATGTATGGAACATTGTAATCACTTGTACCAATGAGTTGATAATCCATTGTAACAAAGTATCAAATGTAAGCTTTGTAGCATTGTTCAGTTGGCTTTCAATGTAAAGTGAGATGTGTTGTAAGTATTGTACTTCAATACAAGTCTTGTACTCTTCTTCAATTATCAATAAAGAGAATAAGGTTCTATATATCTCTGTGTGACTTCAAGTTATCCTTTTATCTCCGCTGCTATAAAGAAGTGATGTACTTCTATTCAATAAGAAAGATTATCCTCATTAACTTCAATTTGTCTGCTTCTGCCATTGCGATGTGTTTCTATTTGAAGATTATCACTTATGTACCATCTTTGCCTTGTACAAGTCCAATACCAGACTTATACGGCATCACGCCCAAGCGGGGACGATCGATTCCAAGAGATAAAATATATGAAAAAAATGACTCTACGAATCGGGCATGACAAATTGGTATCAGAGCACGACTTTACGTCCTTGGTCTCTTCTTTGATTCGTTTCAAATCAAAGTTGCATCAACGATTAACCTAAGTTGCTTCTACGATCACTCAACGTTGCTTCCACGATTATGCTGTTGTTGTTCGGTAATCATCCTATGTTATTTGTGTCTGAAAGTTCGTTGACCCTCTTGGCTGCTCACTGGATGTTCCATACAATAAGTCTAAATATATTGTGATGCCCCTGAACGAATGATTGTTGTTGGTTTGGACATAAATAACCCAATAATTGTAGAACCCTAGAGGGGGGTGAATAGGGAAATAAAATATAAACTACAACAATTGATGCAATAAAGACAATTGAAAGTAAAGAGTAGAAAGATCAAACGCAAACGCAAGGATGTATCCTGGTATCCTCTTTTGAGGCAATCCAGTCCCGGAACTCTCTCCGGCTTTAATCCACTATTATCCAAATAGTACACACGAGTTTGGATCCGAAGAACTCGCCAACTTCAACACGAGTTTGGATCCGAAGACTCGCCAACTTCTACACACGAGTTTTCTTACGAAGGCTCGCCAACTTCAAACAAAAGAGAATGAAAACTTGTTGATCTTCTAACACGTGAAGATCGAAATGTACAACTCTTTAATACTCTAGCACTTTGGGAGAGGATGACAATGAAAAGCTTTGAAGAGTATTAATGGTGGAGCTCTTGGTTGTTGGAAAATTTATGGAAGAGTTGGTGAGGAAGCTCAAGAGAGAGAGAGAGCTTCCTTTTATAAGAAAACCAAGAGTAGGTGGCATTTAATGCTCTGAAATGCAGGCAGACCGGCATGCCGTCGGTATGCCGCGGCATACCGCCGGTATGCCGGCCAAATAGTAACGGTCATAATTATGACCGTTCAAGAGCATTAAATACGGCCATTAATGCGTGTCAGACCGAATCGAAAACTAAGTATTCGAAATTCGGTATACCGCCGGTATGCCGGAGCATACCGTCGGTATGCCGATAGAATGTCACAGAAAGTTTAGAGCTGCTAGAAACGGCATGCCGTCGGTATGCCGCAGCATACCGTCGGTATGCCGACAGTTGATCACAGCAACTTTTGTGTTGCTAAAAACGGCATGCCGCTGGTATGCCGCAGCATGCCGCCGGTATGCCGCAGCATGCCGTCGGTATGCCGACATTTCGAGACAGCAACTTTCTAGAGTCCAAAAACGGTATACCGCCGGTATGCCGAAGCATACCGTCGGTATGCCGCTTTTTGTCACAGAACCTTTTCTGGACACGAAAACGGTATATCGCCGGTATGCCGAAGCATACCGCCGGTATGTCGTTCTGAATGACATGTTTTTCGATTTGTGCTTTTAGTTATCATCCATCCTTTAGTGTTTACAGATATACCTAGACCAGTACAGACACGAAGACTCTAAGCAGGGAACGCCGGTAACTGCTACAGTCTTCAAGGAAGAAGGAGGAAGCTCTTGAAGTGAAGAACTCCATGTAGTACATCTTCTGAGAATATTTGAATCTGAAGAACAGAAGACTAAACTACGAAGATGCTGTTAATTACTCAAAATAAAATGTGCCAACAAACTCCCCCATTTTGGTAATTGACAAAATAGAGAGAGATAGCATCTTCAGGGAGTAGCTCCCCCGTAGGTAGACAGCTCCCCCTCAATACAATTTCTCCCCCTTTGTCACTTAGTCAAAGATGGGGATAATCAATAGAAACATTGCATAAGAGAAAAGACATGAGTATATAAAGAAAAAGCATGCATGAATATATTAAAGAGAAAGTGAATACATGCTGGACCCATACATTTCATAGTAAGAAGATAAAAGACTCTCCACAAAGAGAGCCAGACAAAAAAGACAACCATAGATAATGTCCCCGAAGGACAGCAAAGAACTAAAACAACCATAAACCGGTCCCCGAAGGACCACTAAAGACAACAAACAAAAAACACACATAAAAACTAGAACCACTCAAGAACCGAAACCACCATCAAAAGGAAGACCATCCCTAATCCTCAGCCGGATCATCATCATCATCACCCTGAGCCTGCTGGAAGGCGCCAAAAGGATCAATGCCGTCAGGGTACATAAACCCATAGGCATTGGGGTCAGAGAAGCGCGGGCCCGTGTACATGGGATCCTGAAGATTAAGATCTAGAAAAGCATCACGGTCCTGAAGAGTGCGCTGAATGAAGTACCCCTGATCGTGGAAACGAGTCTGGATCAGGGCGCCAAGTCCACGAGTGTGGGCCCGCATCTGCTCCTCCGCCTGGGCCATCCGTATATCAAAATGCTGCTGAGTAAGCGGCATATAACGGCCCGAAGGAGGAGGGGTAGATGTGGGAGCAGCAGGCGTGGATGTCGGTTGCTCTTGGGAAGATGAGGCACGGGAAGTAGAGGCGCCAGTAAGGGTACGGAAGATAGCAAGATATGAGGGGACGCCATCCGTGGTGCAGAGAGACAGGTCAACATGCTTAGCCTCTATAAGCAGAGTGATGAAAGAGCCATAGTAGAGATTCTGCTTCTCCGAAGGCATGGTATGCCGAAATTGCAGAAGAAGAGTCTTTGGGAAGGAGAATCGCTTTCGGGCATAGAGATGGTACATGCAGACGAGGGCATCACCAGTGATTGCGTCATAGTTCCCGTCCTTCGGAAAGAGAGTATGGCACACGATCCGATGGAGCTCGTAATAAAACGGCTCCAGCTGGACAGAGAGGGCCGGGATGGCAGGAGGGTTGGGACCCTTACAGATGATTCGGCAGAATTCGTCGAAAGGGGACGCCGCCGAGGAGTTGAGAGCACCCAAAAGAGGTAACGCATCACCTTTGTCTGGGATGCCTAAGATGGCCCCCACTTCCCGAGATGTGAGACGGAAGTGGCGGTCATTGACCATAGATTGGATGGCGGAAGGGTCGTCGTCATCCCCTCTCATGTTGCAATAGAAAAGGCGGACAACAGCAGGGTAGACAGGGATTTGGCGCCTTAGAAGAGAGGAGAGACCGGCATCGTCAAACAAAGGGACGTGACCGGGGAAGAGGTTCTAGTTGATCGCCCGTCCTTTGAATACATTGTAATTGGCGAAGTGCTGGAACCAAAGCTCGGCGGCCAGAGAGTTGGAGAAGACGCGTTGGTCATAGCCGGTAGGTAGCGCCACCGGGACGAAGGGGTTGAACCCGGAGGAATAGGAGGATCGGGGGCGCTTAGGGTTGGCCATGGAGAGGGATTGGTGCTATGGTGTGGAGGAAGAAGGAGTAGAGAGGAGAGGAAGGAAGGAGGGTTTTTAAAGAGAGGAGGAAGATGAAGAGATGATTTTGAAAATAGGTAGGAACGGTTGTAGAGGAAGTTTGAGAGAGAAGGAGTTGAAAAGGTGGAGGGAAGTTATGATGGTGGAGTAAAAAGAGGAGAGAAAAAGGGAGGAAGTGATGGGTAGTTAATGTGAAGAGATAGAGGATAGTAAATGAGAAGGGAGGTGATGGGATGGGAGTTGAAGATTGATGGGATGGATGAGAGAGAATAGAAGAGGGTAAAAAGGAATAAATGAAGGAGGGAAAGAATGTGGGCTCGAATCCAGAAATGAAAGCCTGTACGCCGCTGCCCGGCATACCGGCGGTATGCCGACGTGTACCGACGGTATGCCGTCTTTCGAAACAGAACCTAATTCTGCCTTGAAAAACGGCATGCCGCCGGTATACCGTAGTATACCGTCGGTGTGCCGGTCGATTGGGACTAAGGATCAAAAGATAAAATGCCTAGTTCACGGCAAAGGAAAGAGAAGCGATCTTCCGGGAGAATCTTAGTGAAAATATCGGCTAATTGATAGGTAGTATCAATAAATTCAAGATGGATATCTCCTTTTTGCTGATGGTCACGAAGAAAATGGTGTCTAATTTCAATGTGCTTCGTGCGTGAGTGACAAATCGGGTTTTTCGTGAGATTGATAGAGCTAGTGTTATCACATTTAATAGGGGTGCAAGAATGAGAAATGTCATAATCTAAAAGTGTTTGTGACATCCAAAGAATTTGTGCACAACAACAACCAGCCACAATATACTCTACCTCAGTGGTGGAAAGAGCAACAGAGTTTTGCTTCTTACTAAACCACGATACCAAGGACTTCCCGAGGAATTGACATGTGCCACTAGTGCTTTTTCGGTCAATCTTGCATCCGGCAAAATCCGCATCCGAAAAGCCGTGAAGCTCAAAGGATGAGGATTTTAGATACCAAAGACCCATGTTAATGGTGCCTTTGAGATAACGAAAAAATGCGCTTAACGGCACTCAAATGTGATTTCTTTGGATTGGCTTGATATCGTGCACACAAGCAAACACTAAACATGATATCCGGACGGCTAGCCGTTAAATAAAGTAAGCTACCGATCATACCTCTATACTTATGAATGTCGACCAATGTGCCATCTTCATCATTGTCAAGCTTGGTCGTTGTAGCCATAGGGGTCCTCATTGATTTGGATGAGTCAAGGTCGAAACGCTTGAGGAGGTCCTTTGTATATTTTGCTTGATTGATGAAGGTTCCTTTAGGCCCTTGTTTGATTTGTAACCCCAAGAAGAAGGAGAGTTCACCCATCATACTCATTTCAAACTCTTCCTGCATAACTTTGGCAAATTCTACACAAAGTGTGTTGTTAGTAGAACCAAAAATAATATCATCAATATAAATTTGAACCAATAAGAGAGTCCCATCATGTGATTTAATAAAAAGTGTGGTATCAACTTTTCCCTTTGAAAAATTGTGAGAGACAAGAAAAGAGCTAAGACGCTCATACCAAGCACGTGGAGCTTGTTTGAGGCCATAAAGGGCTTTATGGAGTTTGAAAACGTGGTTAGGAAATTAAAAATCTTCAAACCCGGGAGGTTGTTTAACATAAACTTCCTCCTTAATAATACCATTAAGAAAAGTACTCTTAACATCCATTTGAAATAGCTTAAAGTCATTAAAACAAGCAAAGGCACAAAGCATACGAATGGATTCAAGATGTGCAACCGGAGCATAGGTTTCGTCGTAGTCAATGCCTTCCTCTTGGTTATAGCCTTGAGCAACCAATCAGGCTTTGTTACGAGTCACTAACCCATCTTCATTTAGCTTGTTGCGAAACACCCATTTAGTTCCAATAATGGGATGATTGCTAGGTTTTGGGACAAGTTCCCAAACCTTGCTTCGCTCAAATTGATTGAGCTCCTCTTGCATAGCTATCATCCAAAATTCATCAAAGAAAGCATCATGAACATTTTTAGGCTCTATTTGAGAGATAAAAGCCACATTGGCACAAAGATCACGAGTGGCGGATCTTGTACTAACACTTGAGGAAGGATCCCCAATGATAAGCTCCTTAGGATGATTGGTGACAAATCTCCATTCTCTTGGGAGATCCTTTGGAGGAGGCTCGAGAGGAGGAGACTCTTTTGATGGGGTCACAACTTCATTATTAGATGAAGAAGGACGATCCTCAATAGAGGAGTTCTCCAACCCAAATGAGATGTCATCAATATCCTCGGAGGAGGAGAATGTAGAAGAGTTGAGTTCGTTAAAAGAGACATTGATTGACTCTTCGACAATAAGACTTCTTTTATTAAAAACACGAAAACCTTTGCTATGAGTAAAGTATCCAAGGAATATCCCTTCATAGGCTTTTTCTTCAAACTTACCTAGGTTATCCTTGGTATTCAAAAGAAAACAATTGCAACCAAAAACCTTGAAATATTCAATAGAAGGAATTTTGTTAAACCAAAGCTCATAAGGAGTCTTCTTAGTAATAGGTCTAATTAAGACTCTATTAATAACATGACACGCCGTATTAACGGCTTCCGCCCAAAAATATTGGGGGAGCTTATATTGGTTTAACATGACCCGGGCCATATCGCCAAGGGTTCTATTCTTTCTCTCCACAACACCATTTTGTTGAGGAGTACGGGGACAAGCAAAATCATGTCCAAAACCATTCTTTTCACAAAATCTTTTGAAATCAACATTATCAAATTCACCTCCATGATCACTCCTAATTTTGTTAATAGAAAAACCTTTCTCATTTTGAACACGTTTACAAAAAGCAACAAATTCACGAAAGGTATCACTTTTGCAAGCAAGAAAAATAATCCAAGTAAATCTCGAAAAATTATCAACTAAAACAAAAGCATAAAGTTTGCCACCAAAGCTAGCTACTCTACTAGGCCCAAAGAGATCCATATGAATAAGTTGGAGGGGTCTAGTGGTACTCACAGAGTTGATGGATTTGAAGGATGACTTGGTTAACTTACTTTTCTCGTATTCTTCACATACCATATCCTTTTTGAAAGGGATGCTAGGAAGTCCTCGTACAAGCTTCTTGGAGGCGAGGCGAGAGATGGTATCCATGTTGGCGTGTCCAAGCCTCATGTGCCAAAGCCAACTCTCATCGTTCTTTGCAACTAGGCACCTGTCATTGTTAGTACCTTTAACAAGATAAAGAACATAAATATTGTTTTCTCTAATGCCTTCATACACAATAGTTCCATTGGAGCTATCGGTAATGTGGCATTTGAGTTTAACAAACTTGATATCATAACCATTATCGGTAAGATGGCTAATACTTAAGAGATTATGCTTGAGATTAGTAACAAGACATACATTATTAATACAAGGATAAGGAGGAGAACCGATATTACCATTTCCAATAATATAACCTTTAAGATTGTTACCGAAGGAGACGTGTCCTTCTTTCTTCATCGATAGCGTTGTAAAAAGTGAAGCATCACCGATCATGTGCCGTGAACAACCGCTATCGAGAATCCATTTGCTTCTAGCATGAGAATGATTCGCCACCTACAATATAAGTTGAAGATGAACATTTTGGTACACATGATCTTATGGGTCCATGAGTGTTAGTCTTAGGAACCCACTTAAGAACTCTCATGTCAACTTGTTTTCTTGTATAACAAAAGTTAGAAGTGTGACCCACCAAACCACAATAATTGCACATCAAGGAAGATTTAGAAGAAGAAGTGTGAGTGTTGTGCATGTGTGAGTTTCTAGTGTGAGAAGTTCTACCATGAGTGTTATGATGATAGTAAAAAGCATGATGAGAGGTGTTCTTCTTGACAAAGGGTCCTTTTCTTGTGTTAGAAAAGGAGTTGTGTGTAGTGTTCATGTAATGATTATGCCTAGCATTGTGATGAGTGTGAGGGTGTCTTGGAGCATGCATGTGAGTGGTATTCTTATTACCTAAATTCTTACTTCGTGTAAGAAGATCATTATACTTAATAGAGGTGGAATATTCTCTTCTATTAGCATCTTGACATTTGCGCATGGCAAATTCATAAGAGCTTCTCATGGATTGAATCTCATCATCCTTTTTCTTGATGGTGTCAAGAGATTCTTGAAATTTGAGTCGCAAAGACTCTATTTCATCCGTGTCGGAAATAGGAGATTTTCCCTTCACATCAATGATGATGCTTGAGAGCCTCTCTACTTCAAGTTGAAGAGCCTCAACCTCCTTGAGAGATTTCTTGTATTTATTTCGAACACCTTTGTGTTCTTCATGTAACTCAAGAATGGCTTTCTCCAAATCATCATAGGTAAGAGTGTTTAAAGAAAAATCATCAAGTACCTCATCGGTTGCCATGAGACAGACGTTGGCATTGTGTTTGCACTCCTTGTCGTTGTCGGAGTCGCTCGCGTCGCTTTTACACCAAATGCTAGTGTTGGCGAACTTTCTGGAGGATGAGCTTCCCTTGCTAGGTTTCTCGTACTTGCTTGAGTCTTTTCATATCATCGGACAATCCCTCTTGATGTGTCCGGGTCTTCTGCATTGATAGCACGCCGGGTCTTCTTCATTGTCCCGTCTAGAGCGGTTGGCCTTGTTGAACTTTAAGAACTTCCGGAAGTGCTTAGCTGTGAGAGCTATTTCTTCATCGTCATCCGACTTATTGTCGTCGGAGCTATCCTTGGAGTAGGACCTTGAAGCTTTGAGAGCGAGAGTCTTCTCTTTTTCTTTGGTCTTCTCCTTCTCCTTCTTTTGAATGGAGGATTCCTCTTGATCCTTCATGTCGAGCTCATGAGTCATTAGCTTACCCATGAGGGTCTCTAGGTTCATGACGGTTAGATCGTTCCCCTCAATGATTGCGGTAGCTTTAGGACTCCAAGCTTTCGTCAATCCTCTAAGAATTTTTCTTATCTTTTTATGAGCGGGATATTCCTTTCCAAGAGAAGAGAGAGGGTTAATAATGTCACCAAAATGAGTAAACATGCTAGCAATAGATTCATCATGCTTCATTTTAAAAGACTCATATTCTTGCGTGAGTCTACTGATCTTGGATTCCTTCACTTGTGAAGTTCCCTCGTGTGTGACTTCAAGTAACTTCCAAATCTCATTGGAAGTCTTGCAAGTAGAGATCCGGTTGAATTCACTACTGTCGAGGGCACAGTAAAGAGCATTCATTGCCTTGGCATCTCGACAAGCAAGCTTCTTAATGTTTTCGGCAAGTGTTTCCCGAAGGGTGTCAGAAGCAATATCCTCAATAGCTCTGGATGGAGTAGCAAGGCCATTTATCACGCAATCCCATAAATCGAAATCTATGGACTTGAGATAAATGCCAATCCTAATCTTCCAGTAGTTATAGTTGGTACCATCAAATAGGGGAGGCCTATTTGTGGAGTGTCCCTCATTGTGAAACGTGTTGATGCTAGGGTTAGAGGCCATGGATCACTCAAGGGTGTAAATCCAAATCAAGAGAACGAGGCTCTGATACCAATTATAGAACCCTAGAGGGGGGTGAATAGGGAAATAAAATATAAACTACAACAATTGATGCAATAAAGACAATTGAAAGTAAAGAGTAGAAAGATCAAACGCAAACGCAAGGATGTATCCTGGTATCCTCTTTTGAGGCAATCCAGTCCCGGAACTCTCTCCGGCTTTAATCTACTATTATCCAAATAGTACACACGAGTTTGGATCCGAAGAACTCGCCAACTTCAACACGAGTTTAGATCCGAAGACTCGCCAACTTCTACACACGAGTTTTCTTACGAAGGCTCACCAACTTCAAACAAAAGAGAATGAGAACTTGTTGATCTTCTAACACGTGAAGATCGAAATGTACAACTCTTTAATACTCTAGCACTTTGGGAGAGGATGACAATGAAAAGCTTTGAAGAGTATTAATGGTGGAGCTCTTAGTTGTTGGAAAATTTATGGAAGAGTTGGTGAGGAAGCTCAAGAGAGAGAGAGCTTCCTTTTATAAGAAAACCAAGAGTAGGTGGCATTTAATGCTCTGAAATGCAGGCAGACCGGCATGCCGTCGGTATGCCGCGGCATACCGCCGGTATGCCGGCCAAATAGTAACGGTCATAATTATGACCGTTCAAGAGCATTAAATACGGCCATTAATGCGTGTCAGACCGAATCGAAAACTAAGTATTCGAAATTCGGTATACCGCCGGTATGCCGGAGCATACCGTCGGTATGCCGATAGAATGTCACAGAAAGTTTAGAGCTGCTAGAAACGGCATGCCGCCGGTATGCCGCAGCATACCGTCGGTATGCCGACAGTTGATCACAGCAACTTTTGTGTTGCTAAAAACGGCATGCCGCCGGTATGCCGCAGCATGCCGTCGGTATGCCGATATTTCGAGACAGCAACTTTCTAGAGTCCAAAAACGGTATACCGTCGGTATGCCGCTTTTTGTCACAGAACCTTTTCTGGACACGAAAACGGTATACCGTCGGTATGCCGAAGCATACCGCCGGTATGCCGCTCTGAATGACATGTTTTTCGATTTGTGCTTTTAGTTATCATCCATCCTTTAGTGTTTACAGATATACCTAGACCAGTACAGACACGAAGACTCTAAGCAGGGAACGCCGGTAACTGCTACAGTCTTCAAGAAAGAAGGAGGAAGCTCTTGAAGTGAAGAACTCTATGTAGTACATCTTCTGAGAATATTTGAATCTGAAGAACAGAAGACTAAACTACGAAGATGCTGTTAATTACTCAAAATAAAATGTGCCAACAATAATGACTCGATGCCATAGTATGCTACAGTATGAATGTTGTTTGGAATTGTGGAAATAAAGAAAAGTTGCTATGTATGCTGTAACAAATTGAGAATTTCATGTGATGTTGGGAAAGATTTGGGAATGAATAATTGATGGATGAGTTCAGCAGAACTAGTGAGTTGACTCATATGTGCTTGCTAGTGCTTTTGAGACCCTAAGAATGTTGGCTTGTAATATTGAGACCCCGAGATGTTGGTTAAGTATTGTGATCATTGTAGATCACGAATGTCCGAAATAGAATTGGGTTGGTATTGTTTAAGGATGGCTTCGTTTCTGAGTGGTATATTACCTCTACCACCTCAGAACAAGATGTATGTTGACCCTTTCCATAGGATAGCAATGAGACTATCTGTGTGTACTGGGTAGTGTCGAGACTTAGCTAAGAGTCATGTATTGTGGCTAGATGACTCGAGTGTCCCTTGACGGTGATGTTATATTGAGTAGCGAGATTATCGAAAATTGTAACCGGTGGCTTGGTTAGAAATTGTTTAGTCGAGTGATGACTCAGACTAGTAAGACAGTTAGTATGCTATGGGTAAATAGATATGGCTAGAGAATGTTGTGGCTTAGAATATCTGAATGTTGATTTCGAATGGTTGGATGCAAATCATATGTGGCTAATACAAAGTTGATTGCTAAGCTGGAAGTTTGGAAAAGTTGTCGGTGACCAAAGGAATATTAGAAATCTGTGCCTTGACCCTACGGTGTAATAGATGTCAATCCATCTTGATCACCAAAGGATAGTCATTACATATGTGCATGTATGCTGAGGAATTGCGAACGCGTTGGATAATGTTGGTATATTTGATTGTTGGTTGGGATATAGATTGCTGGCTTATGACTTAGTGGTGTAACTTCGTCATACAAACCGAATAGTATGATCCCATAATTATGTTAAGACTATCGGAACTGATGACCCTTGAATGGTTAGCCTTGGCTTATGGGTTCATGTGAGTACAAAGGATTTAAAATAGAAATTGAATCATTAGGAATTTACTTGATGGATTATTAGAACGATGAGAATCGTATGTCGGGTTGGAAATTGACCGTAATGTTGATAGATCGATATTAGTCGATTGTTGGGTAAGTCTAGAATGAGCCTCTGTGGGAATTATTTCCTTGAGAAAGACCCTGGATAGATAGACTTGACCCTAGCGACCAGTTGAGGACTTACCAATTATTGGCATAGCCGACAATGGCGATTAGTTATTCAGACTAAGTTGATACCCATAGGTTTGGGTAGAGTTCCTTAGAACTGTCGGTTGCTTATTGGCCCTGAGAATAAGAAACTAGCATGATCCCTAGTAGCCGTCCACTCTAGGGGAGTCACCTGAATGGTTAGGTTTAGCTATCGGTATAGCTAACCATAGAGACTTGACCGATTAATAGGGTGACCATCGGCGACCGTATGATAACCTTTGGCATTGAACGAGAGATAGTAATGAGTATGATCTAAGAATGATAAGTTGAAAGTATATTCTCCAATATGAACCTTAGAGATGTTTGACCCTTGAGGATTATGTGTCGGCCTATAGCGGGAAATGAAATCGTAGGATGAGACTTGAGTTGTATGTATCGAATAGTGAATTATTATATGAGATGGAATTGACGGCTCATGACGGGAATGATGGATCGGTATCAATAGTGGGTAACGTCGGATTGTATCTTTTAGAAAAGATGAATTGCCTCAGTGAGAAATATTGTTGGATTCAGAAAGAAATATGATTGCATGTTGTGAACTCTTAATATGATTGGCTCTAAGTTAGACCCTTGATCGAATGTTAGAAATATTATGCCCGGATAGAGAGCTTAACCAAGTTGTCCCTGATGTAAAGTATTATGGCCTGGAAGATAGTGATTGTGGCAAGTAAATAAAGTGATAAGTCAATTGAAAGGATGCTAAGTCTGATTTGGAAAAGAGAGTTATGTCGTGGCTGATCGAATTACGCTATCATGGAAGTTGGCTGAAGTACATATGTTTTGGGGATGCCTAAAATATGTGAATGGATCCAGTCGAAGTGATAGGTTACGACTGAGATAACATTATGGGAAGAATTTATCGCACTATCGCGGACTTTGGCTGAAATACATATATTTTGGAGACGCCTGAAATATGTGTATGGATCCAAACGAAGTGATGTATTGCGACCAAGACAAAATTGCAAAGAAAATGTTGGTGAATCAATGAGAAGTTGCTACTATTGAAAAGAGATAGACAGAACGAATCATTGATAGATTTAAATGGTACAATTGGATAGCTATTTTGAGATGACCGAGTGTGCTGAAATGAATATTGAATTAAAGCCGAATGAGTAACTTGTTATAACTAAGTGAATTAGTAAGATGAGTTGTTCTCTTAAGTTTCGAGGACGAAACTTTTTATGAGTGGTATATTATGTAATGCTCCGCTCCGTGTGAGGTATTTGGTTGGCTCGTTGGATGGGATCAGAATGTTAGACCGTGACTTATATTGGGAATCAAGAGAGTTGAGACTGATGTAGTCTCTCTGAGCTGGCTAGACGGATTAAGTGTCGGAACGTGGCTCGCTGGTGGAGCTACGCTTAGGAGGAATGTGTGCAACCAGAATAAGAAGACCCTTTTATACAGGCAAGTAGAACTGTCCTCCTTCCTCCTTATTCCTGCATGCTTAATAAATAGAATAACGTGATGCTATGAATTTTCCCTAAATATTCCATGTCTTAGTTGCTGAATAATAGAGATGCCTATGTTGAGAATTATTGAAATAAATAAGACATGAATATTGAACTGCTGAATGAATCACACTCGAACTGCTAATGTAACTTGATGCCTGAGAATGAATTTGATAATGTCCCGTATGCTTAATCTTGATAAAATGAATGAATCACTGGAGTAATTGAGATGTTACGTGAATGAGACATGAGAAAAGAACTGGCTATGCTATTAACACAATGAATTGAATAAGACTCTTGAAATCATGTACTCTCTGTACAACTGTTGTAAAGAAATGAGATGATGCCTGTTTTTGTATAAGCAATGAAATGAATAATAATTGTCCCAATGAAACGAAAAAAAAAGCTGCTTGTCCCTTTGAAATAAATGAAATGTTATTGGTTCCTCATTGAGAGGAATGTTATGAGAAATGTGCAATTAATCAATAAATGGATAATGATGAGGCTTGGGATCATGGAGATTACCAAGTAGAATGATGGTAATGATTAGTCATTGAACACGGCTCGGGATTGAGATAAGATGTTGAACTGTTGGCTCTACTTACTTTCAGTTGCTTAACCATGCATTTGTGTTATCGAGTCGACACGCATTCGCATGGTCATGGACGTACTTTTACAAGTCTGAATAAGTTTCCTCGAACGGTACCTGGGGCACCGGGACCGATTCGACCCGGGAGGAAACATTGGTCGTGCTATGGTGGCACAAGGTATTACGGGACATTCGACTAGGCTTGCAACCTACCCTGGAATGGTGCGTCATAATACCCGTTGGAAAGTCCTTTATGGTGCAGTTTCACCAACGACCATATAGTCAGGATGCATGCTAACGAATGTTTTGTGCAGACAGAGTAAGTATATCATATTATCCTGTATTTTTATGCAGGTACAAGGGAGTTGGCTATCGGTAAAAAATCACTTAAATGTGATATACTCAATATATGTGTTGGCTTAACTTGCGTGCTTAACGTGCCAAGTAAATAATGCTATGCGTAGTCTTTCAATATGAGAACCTGCTTAACATGTTAAATTCTGTATGCTAGAAAGATGCCTTGCTATGAATATTGCTCAAACATAACAAACATGCTAAGTGATGCTTGAAGTGAGAATTGTCATAACATGTTTAAGCTGATAATGTTAACGATGCCTCAATGATGCCTTTGCATGATAATACCAAGAATGCTATAATGATATGTCCACATGAATATTGCTAATAAGAATATGTTTACATGCTTCACTCTGATTATTGCCCATGAACTGTAAACTGATGCTAGGCCCCAAGTAGAAAGATCATTCTATTAAATGCTTGCTAAAATTGACCAGTTAGTGTTGGTTTAGGAGAGTGGGTTGGATTCTGCTCGCCAGTACATAGATGATGTGCTGACCCATGTTTTTGTGGGTAGGTGCTCAAGCTTGGGATGTTCTGCACACGAAGATTGGCTTGACCGATCCTGCGGCATCGATGATTTATTGGGCATACAGAAGCTCTCCTTGTACAAGATAATGTCTTCTATTTATAAAGGGCATAATGTATGGAACATTGTAATCAGTTGTACCAGTGAGTTGTAAGCCAAGTCAGTATATTGAGTTGTAATCCATTGTATCCAAGTATTAAATATAAGCTTTGTAGCATTGTTCAGTTGGCTTTCAATGTAAAGTGAGATGTGTTGTAAGCATTATACTTTAATACAAGTCTTGTACTCTTCTTCAATTATCAATAAAGAGAATAAAGTTATATATATCTCTGTGTGACTTCAATTTATCCTTTTATCTCCGCTGCTATAAAGAAGTGATGTACTTCTATTCAATAAGAAAGATTATCCTCATTAACTTCAATTTGTCTGCTTCTGCTACTGTGATGTGTTTCTATTTGAAGATTATCACTTATGTACCATCTTCGCCTTGTACAAGTGCAATACCAGACTTGTACGGCATCACGCCCAAGCGAGGACGATCGATTCCAAGAGATAAAATATGTGAAGAAATGACTCTACGAATCGGGGCGTAACATATACTATATGACCAGTTTCTACACATGGAGAAGGAAAGTATGACAGTTGATGAGTACGACGCCAAATTTAGCCGGCTGAGTCATTTTGCACCAGGGTTGGTTACGACAGAGCTGGAGAAAGCCAAAAGATTTCATAGAGGCTTGAGTATAGAGTTGCAGAGATATAACAGTTCTGAGTCGAGGGTCTCCCAAGCAGCTATTCTGGAAGAGGCTAGAACTCAAGAGGCCATAAGCAAGAAGGCGAACCGACGAGCTACTTCGACGATAGGATCATCTAAGACCACTACAAGAGGGCCAATGAGACGTCCTCCCACACATCAGCATCAGCAGAGGTCAGGCCCATACCAGACACAGGAGAAGGCCACTTGCTATTACTGTGGCAAAGATGGACATGTTGAAAGAGATTATAGACGAAGCCTGGAACACTGTTTAGCTTGTGGATCGAACCAGCACCAAACCAGAGATGGTCCATTTCAAAGAAACGCTCCACAGAATCAGCAGCAGAGGCCAGCGATTGCAGGGCCAGGAGCTCCACGACCACCTTTATCCCCTCAGGCAGCCCAATTCCAGCAAGCTAGGGTACAGACGGGCAATCAGAGAGTTGGAAACTCTTTTGCACTAGCTACAGAGGAGGCAGAACCAGAGATAGACATCATAGCAGGTATGGTTTTAGTTGCATCATTTTCTGCCATCACATTATTTGACACTGGAGCCACCCATTCATTCATAGCCACTAGCTTTGCCACTAGACACAGTATGCCCATGTCATCTTTATCTAAAAATATTAGAATCCTCACTGGTGGATGAGTGGTACCTGTTAGTGGTGTTTGTAGAGATTGTTTTGTAGTGATAAGTGGTAGATAGATGAAGGCACGACTTCTTGTATTTCCTATGCCGACGTTCGATGTGGTTCTCGAAATGGACTGGTTGAGCCAGCATTTCGCTCTTATTGACTGCCATAGTGGCAGTATCGCCTTTAGACCCCCGAGTGATACGGAGTTCGAGTTCACCAAAGAGGAAGCCTTGAGGAGCGATGCACCTGCATTGGAGACTCATATGATGATGCAAGACACTACTCAGTACCCTGTTATCACTGAGTTTGAGGATGTGTTTCCCGAGGAATTGCTAGGACTGCCACTTGCCCGAGACATTGAGTTTTCTATTGAGCTTATCTCGGAGCCGAGCCCATTTCGTCTCGAGTATATCGACAAGCACCCAAGGAGTTGGTATAGATGAAGACACAGATTGACGACTTATTAGAGAAGGGCTTTATTTGTGCCAGTACAGCACCATAGGGAGCACCCGTTCTTTTTGTGCCTAAGAAAGACCGGACGGTGCGCATGTACATCAACTACAGAGCCTTGAATGCTGTAACGGTAAAGACTAAGTATCCCTTACCGCGCATAGACGATTTATTTGATTAACTGAGTGGAGCAAAAGTATTCTCCAAGATTGACTTACGATTGGGCTATCACCAACTGAAGGTTCGGAAAGAAGACATTCCGAAGATCGTATTTCGATCGAGGTTTGGATACTACGAGTTCTTGGTCATGCCCTTCGGGTTGACCAACACTTCTGCAGTCTTCATGAACTTAATGAACAAGATATTTCATCTGTACTTGGACAAATTTGTGGTCGTCTTTATAGATGATATCTTGATATACTCGAAGAGCCAAGAGGAGCATGAGCAGCATCTACGGACAGTTTTAGGAATCTTGAGGGATGAGCAACTTTTTACGAAGCTTAGCAAGTATGATTTTTTTCTCAAGGAGGTTTAATTTCTTGGGCGCACTGTTACTGGAGACGACATATCGGTAGATCCTGAGAAGATCACAGCAGTGAAGGCATGGCCCACTCCCACATCAGCTTCTGAGGTGAGAAGTTTTCTTGGACTTACAGGATATTACCGAAGATTCGTAGAAGATTTCTCTCGAGTAGCGGGGCCTATGACTCGACTAACTTACAAGGATCAGGAGTTTGTATGGACAGATGAGTGTCAAGCCACTTTTGACGAATTGAAGAAGCGCTTGACCACTGCACCTATCTTGACACTACCATCGGGCCCAGGAGGTTTTGTGATTTACAGTGATGTATTCGAGAAAGGATTAAGATGCGTACTGATGCAGCTTGGTCATATAGTAGCGTATGCATCAAGACAGTTGAGGGTGTACGAGAAGAATTATCTAACCCACGATCTAGAGCTCGCTGCGGTTATCTTTGCTTTGAAGCTATGGAGATACTACTTGTACGGCGAGAAGGTTGATATCTACACTGATCATAAGAGCCTCAAGTACGTGTTCACATAGAAAGAGTTGAATATACGACAGTGATGTTGGTTGGAGTTGATAAAAGATTACAAGATTGAGCTACATTATCATCCGGGCAAGGTTAATGTTGTGGCAGACGCATTGAGCCGTAAGCCCATGGCGCACTTCTTGACTACACAGAAGGAGTTGATCAGAGACTTGCAGCAGCTTGGTATTGAGGTAGTATTGCCCGGAGCAGATGGCGTGCTAGCCAATCTCCAAGTACAATCGTCGTTAGTAGATCAGATCAAGGTGGCATTACGTGTGGATGCTAGATTCCAACGACTTTGAGAGAGGACCGAGGCAGGAGAGGAGACGGGATTAAAGATTCATCCCGATGGGACATTACGATGTGATGATCGTGTTTATGTTCCTAATGGAGAGTTGCGGCAGGAGTTGATGGCAAAAGCACACAGTTTGACTTACTCTATTTATCTCAGAGGAACTAAGATGTACCAGGACTTGCAGCTTGGTGGCACGGAATGAAGCGAGAGATAGCTCGTTTCGTGGCCAAGTGTTTGGTATGCCAGCAAGTGAAGGCCGAGCATCAGAGGACGGCTGGATTATTGTAGCCGTTACCCATTCTCGAGTGGAAGTGAGAGCACATTACGATGGACTTCGTCACAGAATTTCCTCGGAGTCCTAGTGGATGAGATGCAGTATGGGTGATTGTTGATCGACCTACCAAATTGGCCCACTTCTTACCTTTTAGAGTGGGGCAGTCCACGAAAGTTTTGGCGGATATGTATATGAAGCAAATAGTAAAGCTACACGGTGTACCAGTTAGCATCGTGTCGGATCGTGACTCGAGGTTTACCTTATATTTTTGGAAGAGTATACAGGATAGGTTAGGTACGCGTTTGAAGTTTAGCATGTCGTACCATCCGCAGACAGACGGCTAGTTGGAGCGTACGATTCAGACGCTAGAGGATATGTTGAGAGTGTGTATGCTTGACATTGGCGGATCATGGGAGGATCACCTTCATCTTGTAGAGTTTTCTTACAACAATAGCTATCAAATGAGCATCCAGATGGCTCCATTTGAAGCATTATATGGGAGGAAGTGTCGATCTCCTGTCTGTTGGAGCGATATTGGAGAGCGACATATATTAGGACCCGAGCTAGTTTTGAGCACAGTGGAGAAGGTAAAGAAGATACAAGAACACCTGCGAGCAGCGCTGGATCAACATAAGCAGTAGGCAGATAATTGTCGTCGACCGTTGGAGTTCAAGGAAGGCGACCATGTTTTCTTGAAGATTCCCCCACTAGAGGCACGATTCGATTCGGAGGACATGGCAAGTTGAGTCCCAGATACATCGGTCCTTTTGATGTCTTGGAGCGTATGGGAGAGGTTGCTTATAGATTGCCCTTGCCACCATTGCTAGAGGGAGTACATGACGTGTTCCACGTGTCTCAGCTGAGGAGGTACGTGGCAGACAACAATCATGTACTTAATCACTCCGAGATCACCGTTGGACCGAGTTTGTCGTACGAAGAGCAACCAGTAGGTATCCTCGATCGCCGAGTGAAGGTGTTGCGGAATCAATCTATACCATTGGTTCGCGTGGCATGGGAGCATCACTCGCCATGGGAGTCTACTTGGGAGCGCGAGGACGACATCCGAAATCGTTACCCGCAATTGTTCGAAGACCAAGGTACATCTTGCATGATTAGACCCTTCCAAATTTTGTATTGTATTTGACCCCCTACATTGGTTTAATTTCAAGGACGAAATTTTTATAAGTTGGGTAGGATGTAACTACCCTATATTTTATATGGGTAATTATTGATTTATTATATAGTTTATAGTATTTCAGAAAATTTATATGATTATGAGATATTGTAGTGCATATTATATATATATATATATATATATATATATATATATATATATATATATAGAAAAAAGAAAATATATATATATATATATATATATATATATATATATATATATTTTCTTTTTTCTATATATATATATATATATATATATATATATATATATATATATATATATATATATATATATATATATGCACTGCTAATAATAACTAGAAGTAAGGTATTATTTATCCTGATGTAAATATGTTTTAGGAATTTTTTGGATTATTTTCCTATATTTATGGTATTAGTGATTTTATTAATTTTTATCTATAAATTCGTGGTATTAAATTTTACATCTATTTATATATAAGAGATTATATATGAGTGTGTATGTATGTATGTATGTATGTATGTATGTATATATATATATATATATATATATATATATATATATATATATATATATATATATATATTTTATATATATATATATATATATATATATATATATATATATATACTAGTGTTTGTTAAAAAAAATATTTCTGCATGAACAGTAGCAAGCGCTACTGTTCATCTCTTTAAACTAACCAAGCCGACCCCTGTTTGCAGAACAGAGGCAAGGCCTCGATCGGGATAGAAACCAAATCTTCACCCAATTCGTCACCTAAATCTTCCAACGAAAAATCCTAGTAAATCATAATCTAATTCTCAAAAGGATTAACCCAAATCCTCTCCAAATCAAATTTGAATTTAAATCCTTCTTGGATTCGTTCGAGTTGTATATATACGCGAGAACGCCAATATCCAAGAAACCCGCAAGCAAATACCACCAATTCAAAAACCCTCGATCCCCGACGAACCTTCCTCTCCTCTGCCTCGACCTCCTGCATGCGCGTGGTGTTGGAGGAGCAGCAGACGGCCAGCACAGCCATGCGAGCACCCGCAGCAGCAGTATCAGTCGGCCGTGAGGAGCTTTTTTCTAGGTAAAGTTTCTCCCTCTCCTCTCTATCAAATTTTGATCCAATTGGTTCTACGCGACCACAATATATACAACTTCAGCTGCTGTTAATTAGTTTCGACCAAATCAGATTTGATTCGAGAATAAACCGAATCCAAAAATCTAGAAAAATTATTATAGTTTCAGAACAGAATATAGATTCATCATTGATAATTGGAAGGCTGATTCTAGCCAATCCATTAAGAATCTTAGGAAACCTATGTAGACAATCCTTGAGACAACCTACCATGAACAAAACCTAACTTTCTGTTTTAATTTTTATTCATCGTGTAGGGACAAAAATTAGTTTTAAAATCAACAAAATCAGTCTTCAAAACTCTTAAAACCCTTCGATACGAGGTCCATCACGACAAACCGGACGTCCCCGTCGTAAACTGAAGGCATCGAAAGGTGCGTATCGACTTTGTGGATGTGTGAACTTTGACATAATTCAAATTGGTCGCATGTGCGCGACGAATTTGACCCGTATCCGTCGAAGAATGCCGTATCGGCCATTTTCTAAATTTCTCAATTACTTTGTGCACGTTCTTCAAATCGAGACAAAACTTGCGCCAGCAGGTTCGAATCAAAATTCTGGTCCTACATGCCAAGTTTGGTCCGTTTCTGAGAAGATTGATCGGAACGCCAAAATTGGCGGGCGCACGACCCGATCCAACGAGCGATTTTGTGCACGGCTCATCGGAATCCAAAATTGGACATACCGTTGGGTTCGTCTCCTCAAACAGGATCTGTAGACATATAGTTTGACGAATTTAAAGTCTGTAGGTTCTGGCACGCGTTTCGGTGCAAAGCAGGTCCAACGGCGAACATCATTTTGGCTCGAAATTACAATTTTGCCCCTGTTACGAAATTTGACTTTCAGACAAGCGTTTCTTAGGTATATTGTTTTTCACCGAGAACATTTTTGATGTTGGTTTCAACATCTGGAGTCATCTTTGAATTGTGAGTTTTGTGTTGGCGCTTGCGACATTTGGATTTGCCCTCCTCGCACCGCAGGCAAGTATACTTTGCCATAGATTCTGATTGTGCTCATTTATTTTTAGTATATTTTATTATTGCATATTTCTTTCTCTTATTTGTCATTTTGTTTATATTGTGCATCCAAGTCACACTTGAGTGCGAGCGACTAGATTTTTTTCGTTTTTGTTATTTTTATATTCTATTATGCATGTCGACCTAGAGTTAGACGACCACCTTATAAGTGTGGGATATTTTCATATCTCCTATAGCCTTGACACATGTGTATCACGTGATGAGTGAGTTCATATAGACACGGACCTGCGTACTCGATTGGCCATCGATACGTTTGGGTCGTGCGACGGATAGGAGGTAATTGCTACTAGTGTATTGTGTTAGGAGCCGTAGCAGTTGCCAACTGGATAGGCTGTGGATACATCTTGGATAGGAGCATTAGAAGGAGGGGACAACTGCTAGCGTAGGGACTATATTTACTTTTTACACATATTTTTGGGCCGATAGTGACTCGTATGAGTGCTACTTTCTGCTCCTAGCCGATAGCGACTCGGATGAGCGCTACTTACTGCCATTCTTTATTTACTCTGCTGATCCTATAGCCCCTACGTAGAACGTTGTCCTCAAAGTTCATCTCACATAGACGGTTAGGAGATCCTGTAGAGTCATAGTTGCATGTTTACACATTCAGTTATTTTGACATATTTTCTGTATCTTGTTACGTCCCTCTGAGGACCTGGTAATCTCTCCAAGATTAGATGAGCAGGACTACCCCCAGGAGTACGGAGCAGCTTCGAATCCTTCTTACATCGATGACGAGGCATCTTCCATTGATACTTAGTTTTCCTCTTTATTATCTGAGACTATGTAGTGGACATCTTTTATCTTCATTGTTCTGTTTTGAGGAGGTTGGAATCCATTTAGTTGAGACTATTTTTCATAGCTGTTTGGAGTGGGAATGTCCACCCGGCTATCTCTTGACTTCTTTTATTATTATTGAGGCTTATTTATTCATTCTGTGTCGAGCTGTGGATGAGATATAGTTATTATATTATGGCTTATCATGTATTATTACTTACAGCTTATGTACAAATATACCCACATATTGGTGTATTCATTGTATACGTGCAGCTGGCATGCTGACGTACTTAGTCCTATGTATTATGGGACTGGGGCGTTACAAGTCATCGATGAAGGTTATGAAATACTTTATCCCGGCCATTATAGAGAACAGTTAGAAGTCACAGATATCGGAGTGTACCAACTCCAAAAGATCTGTACTTCCGAGGAAAGGGTTTCCTTGTGATCTTCGTTTGACAACAAACTTCACATTTTTCTACCTAACCTCCACACTTGGAGATAAGTCCTAGACTAGACATTCTATTTATTCGTTTACAATGAACATGTCCTAGCCTATTATGCCATAACTCAAAAGTATAAGCAGAAGGAGTGATTGCATTAATTACATTGGACTGATTTACAAGCTAAATTTTGAATATTCCTTCGGTATAAAAACTTTTCTCGAAATATGTTCCCTTAATAGACATCACCATCTGGCCAGCATTGATGTCCATCGTGAGGCCTGCATTGCAGAGTAGGCCTCCCGAGATCAGGTTCTTTGCGATAGTAGGTACATGCTTCACACCTTGAAGCGTCAGAGACTTCTCCGAAGTCAGCTTCAAAACCACCGTCCCGATCTCGAACACTTCAGCTTGTGCCTGGTTTGCCACCATAACCACTTCAGATATTGGTGCATAGGTAGTGAACCACTCCTTGCTGAAGCAGATATGACAGGTGGCTCCAGCGTCTACCCACCAGTCAGAGTCAGCCCCCACCGCATTGACCTGTGCAATCATAGCAACAATGTCAGTGATCATAGATACCTTGCTAGGCTCTCCTTGCTCTTATTGCTTGGTCTTTGATTTGCATTCATACTTGAAGTGGCCCTTCTTGCCACACTTGAAATAAGGCATCTGAGACTTTGCCTTCTTTTGCTTGAAGGAAGTTCCCTTGACTTTCAGATTGTTAGGGTCCTTCTTCTTGCTGTGGGAAGCAGCATGCTTTCCCCTTGGTTCCCTGGTATGAACCAAATTGGCATTAGCTAATTGCTTGGACAGTGCGTCCACCTTTAGTTGAGCCCGCATCTGGTCCTCAACATAGACTTTTTGCAGGAGATTTTTGAGAGGAATATCCAACTTCTTTCTATGCATGTTTGCATAGAACTTGCTCCACCAAGTAGGGAGCTTCGAAACAATCACTCCAACAACAATCTTGTCGGTGAAGGGCATCGTCTCATCCTCCAACTTCTGTCAAAGCTTCAGGAACCCCTTCACCTGCGGCAACAATGGCTTCTCGTCCTCATAGAACCACTTGTGATATTTCTTAACAAGAAATATCTTGCTCTAGTTTTTATCATCCTCGTACAGTTTTTCCAGAGACTCCCAAATCTCTCTGGCAACAGTCTTATTTGAATATGACTCTGCAAGGGAATCTTTCATAGCCTTTAGGATCATAAGCCTGCAAATGCTATTAATGTCCCTTCTCCACTTGTTCTAGTTCTTAGTAGCCGCAGCAATTACTACTGCAGATCCAGTCTCTAAAATAGTAGGTTCCTCCTTATACAGTACGTGATCAACATTAGAGAACTGAATATTGGGAAAAACCTTTCTTTTCCAGATTTGATAGTGTTCACCATCAAACTGTTCTAACTTTGAGAAGTTAGGATTGACGAGTGAAGCACGGAAGTTTTCCATCGTAGCAATTAAGCTTTGAGATTGTTATTGTCGGGCACAATTTTCGATAAAAAACTGAGAAAATAAAATAATTATAAAAATAACGTTTCAACGCAACACTTCAAAGAAGGTGCACAATAGAGCTTCTAGGAGGATTCTGGATTACGATAATCTAAAAAGATTTTATAACTGTAGCAAATGGCAGTAGCTCTTCTAAATAGAAGGTACGAATCGAAATGCTAATAGCAGCAGCGATGATAGGCGAAAGATGGAAGATGGACTGCTGGGGTGAGTGATCACAGTTGCTCAAAGCTTAATTTGCCCCATATGAATAGCTTCTAGGAACCAGCAAGTTCGTCGGAGAACTCTGGAACACTCTGCTCTTCTATCTCCTCGGATGACAGCGGACTCCTGCGACGTTAAGTGATGCTGGTGCAACGCTACTCTTCTCTCTCAAAGTCTGTAGGAATTCGTAAGAAATTTTGAACTCTGTACTTGTGTTAAGAAATACTTATGTACTCTATGTTCTATTACTTGTGCCACACGTACCGTGCGCAACCTGCGCAAGTCGCTCAATGAGCATATTGCGCTACTCGTCCTACTTGCGCTACTTGCTCACCGCATGCACCCTGTGCAAACCGCGCAACTTGCGCACCAAGCACAACCTGCACAATCAGCTGCGCAAGAGGCTCGCACAACGAGCACAACTTAAGCGTACTATGCACCTAGCGACGTGCTAAGTGCAAAGTGTGCCAACAAAATGCCATATTAGCCTCATGAGCCCATGAGCCCATGTCCGAGTTCGAGTCGCTAATCCCCTACGGGGTTAGCTCCAATAGAAATAAATTTTCTAAGAGCAAAAAGCATGAATGCTTCATTGTTGATTGAGCCTTTTTTCTATTAGAAAAATACCCCCACATGGCACACCCATGTGCATCTTCACACCACATATGCATCTCTAAAAGGGCATAGCTAATATATAGAGATACGACTCCTTTGGCCTAGCCTATGTGGGACCAAAATTCTAAAATAAAAGGCCAAACTCCAACACTTTCTTCATTTTCCTTTCCTTATGGATGCTGGCTTGCTGCCATCTCTCTGCTGAGAGAGATCAGGGTTTTAAACCCTAGAAGTGATGGGCTTGGGCCTCAAGCCCAGTAAGCTTATTCTATAGATATTTAATTGTTGAGTATATTTTTCTTAGGAATTCCTATAGGATGGGCTAAGCCGAATGACAGTACTTTTTGGACAGATTTAAATTTTAACTTCTTTGGGCTTGGGCTCCCAGCCTTTAAAACTATTTTATTTTTGGTTTATTTAGGAATGTTCTGTGGGCCAGGCCATATGCATATGAGTGTTTTTACAGTATTGCTAATTGTACTATATTAATTAATATAACTAGTATGAACATACTATGGTATATGTATATGAGTGTTCCTACTATTATATTAGTGGTGATTATATTTTAATAAAATAGTATTTTAACATATTTTCTAAAGTAGTTTTATCAAATAATGTTTAAAGTGTTTTCAAGATATTATTCTAAAATATTATACCTAGCTTCCTAATATTAGAGATATTTTCCCTTAATAAATGTTGATATTACTACTATTTTAGTAAACATTTTACTAAATATTTTTGCTAGTGGGAATGTTTCTAAATGTTGATTTATCTAAATATTACTTTATAATATTATACTCGTATCCTAGTATTATAATTATGTACTATAGATTTTATCAAGCTATTTAAAATCTATTTTGCTACTAAATAATTGTTAGTAATATTTATCTAAGCCTATTTTAGTAAATTTCTTCTTTAGCTAGATGTACCTATAATTAGTATATGTATTAATAGTTGACAGTTAGTTGTATTTTAGAGGATAACTAGTTAGTCATTTATATTAGATTGGTCAGTTTGTTAGCAAATAATTAGTCAAATTGCTATTCTTTAGAATCTAATCTATTCTTGCCCAACTCTAGGTGGAGACATTAAGACAAATTTTATTTGCAAGGACAGGCAAGTACACTACGATTGAACTTTACTTTGTATTTCTGCATTTTATTGATTTCATATTGGACACTTTGTACACACGATTGCTCATGTGCTTCTGGTTCTGGTACCTATCATGTTCTTGTTCTTTACTTGTATATTGGAGAAGGAAAATACTATGGATATGTGACCGAAGCCCAACCTAGGATTCATGTGAATAGCATATGTCTCTCTTCGTGTACGTGGGACTCTAAGCTGTACTATTATTCATGTATCATGTACCATGTGCTACCCCAGTCGGTCACATATTCTAGTAGCTATTTCAAATCACTATTGCATGGTCGTGTTCTTCATGGATTTCAGTCATTGTGATATTGTTCATCATTGCAGGTTAGCCATGTATTATCGTTGCATTACAGTCTTACATTGTACATGTTTATTTTGTAGGGTTGTACTTTGCTCCTTTCCTGACTGGATACGTTGCAGGTGAATTTGAGACTATGGACAGGATCTCGAGAACTTAGTTGAGCAAGACTGTATTATGACTCAGGACCTAGGAGTTGTTGATGACATCTAGATTCAGTTACATTTTGTATCATAGACTTTACTTTTCACTTTGTATCATTGTATTATATTAAACTTTAGGAACGTTATAGATGATGTGATTGAGATTTTGTTTATCTGGTGAAGTTCTTAGATACTTAGTATAGCTTACTACATTGTGTCCACAACGTAGGCTAGGCGAGTCTGACTCGTATCCGATTATACGTGAGCGGGTCGTGACAGTTATTGCTAGCATACAAGATCAAATGCAAAAAAAAAAAAAATCAAAACCTCACAAATTCAAAAAAATTCAAAACCTCACAGTTATATTTTGTATCATAGACTTTACTTTTCAGACTTTGTATCATTGTATTATATTAAACTTTAGGAACGTCATAGATGATGTGATTAAGATTTTGTTTATCTGGTGAAGTTCTTAGATACTTAGTATAGCTTACTACGTTGTGTCCACAACGTAGGCTGGGCGAGTCCGACTTGTATCCGATTATTCAGGAGCGGGTCGTGAAGTTATTGCTAGCTTACAAGATCAAATGCAAAAAAAAAAAAAAATCAAAACCTCACAAATTAAACTGAATATTTTGGCCAATTAATCGTTTCTCCAACATAATATCATCAAGTCCAACAACAATGGCTTTATTTACAAAATTCTTTAAAGGACAAGTCTTTATGGACAAGGTAGGCCGATCATGTCCCTATATACAAACATTAAAAATATATAAGTATAGAACCACAACTCATAGAAGGATTAATTTCACCATTCAAGTACCAAATGACTCATGCAACATCAATGACTAACTTAGCTGAATAAAATTAGTTTTAGTCATAATAAGATCAATTTCAACAATTATCAACATTAATTCTTGGTTTCCTAGAGCTATACTTGTGAACTCAGAGGAGTAAAAGCTGGATTAGGGAGATATGATTACAATTTTTACCATACCACATTCTGTGAGGAAGATTGAGATTTTGGTCATGAAATTCAAAATTAGTCTGCGAGTAGTTTTGAACATACAAGGCTAGATTATGAAAAGGTCGAGGAAAAAAACTAAGTAATGTACAAAGTTCATGCTCACCTTTTCAAATGTTAGTCCCTTGACGAACAATCAATGGAAAAACACGAATTCAGAAACAATTGTAAAGACAATGTTTCCGGCAACAACACCCTAAAGAAGGTGATGTTGTATTACGAGAATCTAAAAAGATTATTTCGTAATATTTTTCGAAGGCAACCGAACCGTGTAACTTCTAAAGAGAAGCGACGGTATTCTCGAAGGCAACAAGAGATGATCAACAACAGTTGAGTCTCAGATTCTCGAAGGCAACAAAAAGAGGGAGGAAGAAGAAGAACGAATCTCGCTGGGGTGTAGAACACCGGCGCTCAAAGCTATACCCGCAGTACGGATAAGCTCCCAGGAACCAGCAAGTTCAGGAGAACTTCTGGAACGCTCGTAAGTCAATATTTGAGACTTGAACGGGCTTCCTGGACTTTACAGACTCCCTTTACTCTCTTCTTGGTGCATCTTTCAAAGGAGGCCAAGGGGCTCTATTTATAGAGTGGAGTTGAGACTTCACCTCTTCTCCTATCCGATGTGGGACTAAAATACCAATACTCAAAAATAGAGTTTGATATTTTAGATCATCCCACAATCAGCATAGAAGTGTGCCAGTCCACGCCTACCCCCCGAACACTCCCGTGCATGCACGAGACATCCTGGAGTCCGTGTCCGAGTCCGAGTCCGCACAACAAAAATTAACTTTCATCCTTGTTGGATTTAATCCTTTTTCCTTCTAGAAAAATACTTCCACATGGCACAAACTTGTGCCCCACTACACCTCATGTGCACACCTCAACACAAGCAATGCATTACATTGAGATACTCACCATTTGGTGTAGCCGATGTGGGACTATCTTTTCTAGTCCAAAGGCAAAAACACCAACAATCCCCCACATATCTCAATATATGGGTTGAGCGTTCCCCACAGTGATTGTCCATCATGCATTAGGAGAGATGTCGCTACGACTTGAATCTTCCCGCATAGGTTAAATAACAGCATGATACAAGAATGGACTAAGCCTTGAATTCTGCACCATAACTGCAATTCTTTCTACTCACATAATGACATCAACTGTGCTTCTGGCTGCACATTGAAGGCCTTGTGCCATCCTGGTTTCAGTGTATAATTTTGGGCGTCTACAAGCTTACCCTCAAGAGACGGCCTGATATCTCTTTCCATACACTATAGGTGAGTTCTTTATAAAGAGTCATGGCATGAAGCATTGCGCTTCTTTGCGGTGCTACGCCGCTATGACATGGCTTAAAGCCGAGGCTTTACCCCACCTGGGTACCTCATCGTAGTGTCATACTACTGTAGCATGAGGTCACAAGCCCCTTTGTAGTGCCAAACTACCCAGCATGAAGCCTTGCGCTTCCGTGCGGTGTTACGCCGCTATGACATGGATTACGAAGCCGAGGCTTTACCCTACCTGGTACCTCTTCGTGGTGTCATGCCACTGTAACATGAGGACATCGTCCTCTTTGTAGTGCTGTCTACCTCTCTTTATTACGATTATCATACAGCATTAGGCTACCTGCCTATTTGCGGAGCTACTCCGCTGTGACTTAGCTTACAAAGCCGAGACATTATCCCTACCTGGGAACCTCATGGTGGAGTCACCCCACTGTAGCATGGAGTTTCACTCCTTGTAGTGCTGCTCTACCGTGCTTCCTGTAAAGCACACCAGGCATTCACTCTGCCTGAGAACTCATTAAGGCGTTTAAGCCAACCTTCCCACAGGATCAATTTTCCGCAGAAAATACATAGTAGACAACAGTGGTTATGGGTCCGTAACCCTTCCATGTTCCGCAGAACAAGTACCCACTGTTAACTGATATTATTCTAGTCAATGATCCTCCTTTGAACCAAAAATTAAATGTCTAGTAGATTTTTCTTTGAACCAATAACATAAAATTTTATGGTAGGATTACAATGACACAATATCAGAAAGTCTTCAAGCCCATCTTCCTTGCTGTGTCCTCGACCAGCTGACGCTTGAGACCCTTCGTGAACGGATCCGCCAGGTTTTCCTGACTCCGAACATCGATCACTGCAATGACGCCCCTTTTGATGAGATCGTTCACTGCTCTGTGCTTCAACCGCACAGTCCTCTTCTTCCCGTTGAAGAGTTCATTTGATGCCACCGCTGCTGCCGCCTGGTTGTCACAGTATATCGGAATCGCCGGTATCTGAGCCCCAACCATTGGAAGGTCATACATGAGCTCCCGAAGCCACTCTGCTTCATCTGCAGCAGCGTCTAATGCAAAGAATTCAGATTCCATGGAGGAGCGAGATAACATAGTCTGCTTCTTCGACTTCCACGATATAGCAGCTCCACCCATGGCGAACATATATCCACCTGTAGAATATTCGCTCTCCACCTCTAAACACCAGCTAGCATCACTGAAGCCTTCCACTACTGACGAATCTCCGCTGTAGTATAGTACATATGTCTGAGTTTTCTTGAGATATCTCATAACACGCTTCACAGCTTTCCAATGCTTTACGCCTGGATTGCTCGTAAATCGACTCAGCATTCCCACTGCAAAGGCTATGTCAGGCCTTGTGGCAGTAGTAGCGTACATCAAACTTCCGATGACGCTAGCGTACTCCAACTGCCTGACGCTCTCCTTCGAATTTGGCTCCAGTTTCAGATCACTCCTGTACGGTGTATCAATAATAGGAAGATCTTGATACCCGTAGCGAGTGAGCATCTTCTCAATGTAATGAGACTGTGACAGCGCTATTCCAGTGCCTGTTCGGATGATCTTGAGCCCCAAGATTACGTCGACATCCCCCAAGTCCTTCATACTGAACTTGGTCGAGAGGAATTTCTTTGTCTCTGTGACGCAGCTTAAATCCGTACCTAGGATTAGCATGTCGTCCACGTATAGACAAACGATTACTCCTCTTCCGTCAGCAAACTTCGTATAGACACACTTGTCTGTTTCACTGACCCTGTAGCCATTTGACCTTATCACCTTGTCAAACTTCTCATGCCACATTTTGGGAGCTTGCTTCAAACCATACAGAGACTTCATCAACTTGCAGACTTTGTCTTCCAGACCTCTGACGACAAAGCCTTCTGGTTGTTGCATGTAGATCTCTTCGGTCAGCTCGCCATTAAGGAATGCCGTTTTCACATCCATCTGATGTATCACCAGCTTGTGTATTGCTGCTAAAGCAATTAACAATCTGATTGTTGTCATCCGAGCTACTGGAGCATAAGTGTCAAAGTAGTCGATCCCCTGCTTCTGAGCAAATCCCTTGGCCACTAGCCTGGCCTTAAACTTGACAATGGTTCCATCTGCTTTCATCTTCTTCTTGAAGATCTATTTGCATCCGATGGGTCTTGCTCCTTCTGGCAGGTCAACCAATACCCATGTGTTGTTGGAGGTGATTGAGTCAATCTCGTTGTCTGTCGCCTCCTTCCAGAATACAGCATCTCTGGTCTTCATTGCCTCATCATAGGTAAGCGGATCTGCTTCCACATGATAGGTGACGAAGTCATCTCCGAAGTCTTTCGGCCTCCTCGCTCGCTTAGTTGACGGCTCAGCGAGTTCTGGTTCAGCTGGTGTCTCCTCGACAACAGCTCCATCTTGGACTACTGGTTCGATAAAGACCTCTGTCTGCTTCGCACCCTCATTATTCTCCAGAATGTCCGCGAGAACAATGTTCTTGTACCTTGCAAACTTTTTTTCAAAATATTCAGCATCGCGAGATTCGATGATATGGTTTGACTCGATATCAAGGAATCTCCGAGCATCACTCTTCTCGGCATACCCCAAGAAGATCGCCTTCGTAGTCCTTGTCCCCAGCTTCTGAATCTTCAGATCCGGGAGCTTCACATAAGCCAGACACCCCCACACTCGAATGACATTCAAGTTAGGTCTGACTTTGAACCAGAGTTCATGAGGAGTTATGTCGGAAGTTGCATATGGTACTCTGTTCAGAATGAACGTTGCCGTTAGTGCAGCTTCTCCCCAGTAACACTTTGGAAGACCCACAGTCAACAGCATGGAGTTCATCATCTCTGTCAACGTTCTGTTCTTTCTTTCTGCTACTCCGTTGGATTGAGGAGAGTACGGAGCCGTTGTCTCATTGATGATTCTATGTTCTTTGCAGATGATAAGAATTCATGAGACCGATACTCCCCGCCTCGATCACTCCTTAACCTCTTGAGTTGTTGTCCAGTTTGCCGCTCAGCCTCGGCCCTGAACTCCTTGAACTTCTCGAATGCTTCGTCTTTAGACTTTAGCAAGTAGACGAAAGCATACTTTGAGAAGTCATCGATGAAAGTAATGAAATACTTCATCCCGGCCTTTGTAGAGAATTGTTTGAAGTCACAGATATCTGAGTGAACCAAATCCAGAAGATCTGTGCTTCGATGGACCCTGTGGAAGGGTTTCCTAGTGATCTTCGTCTGAGCACATACTTCGCATTTCTCTACCTTACCCCCACACTTGGAGATAAGTCCTAGACTAGACATTCTGTTAATTCTTTTACAATGAACATGTCCTAGCCTATTATGCCACAACTCAAGAGAATAATCAGAAAAAAGTGATAGCATTTATATTATCATGCTGGGTTACAACAAGCTGAATCTTGTACATTCCTTCAGTTTGGAAAGCTTTCCCGAAGAATGTACCCTTCTTGGACATCACCAATTGGCCAGCATTGATGTCCATCCTCAAGCCTGCGTTGCAGAGCAGGCTCCCAGAGATCAGGTTCTTTGCGATTGCAGGAACATGCTTCACACCTTGAAGCGTCAGAATGTTCCCCGATGTAAGCTTCAGCTCCACCGTCCCGATCCCCAGTACTTCAGCTTGTGCCTGGTTCGCCATCAAGACTTTTTCGGAAGTAGGCTCATAGGAGACGAACCAGTCCTTGTCTGAATAGACATGACATGTCGCGCCAGTGTCTATCACCAGTCCAAGTCTGCCCCCACAGTTGCAACCTGTGCTATCATGGCAACCTGATTAGTAACCAAAGAAACCTTGTTAGGCTCACCTTGCTCTTTGGGCTTGGACTTGCATTCACTTTTGTAGTGACCCTTCTTGCCACAGTTGAAGCAAGTCACATGGGACTTGGACTTCTGTTGTTTGAATCCTGGACCCTTCACTTTCAGATTCGAGAAGTCCTTCTTCTTGTGATGAGAAGCCGCCTGCTTCCCTTTGTTCTCTCTGGTGGCTTGAACCAGATTCGCTGTTGCTAGTTGCTTGGACAGGGCGTCCAACTTCTGTTGAGAGCGCATCTCGTCCTCAACATGAATCTCGCTGAGGAGATTATCCATGCTAATCTCCATCTTCTTCCTATGCATCCTTGCATAGATGTTGCTCCATCCTGGAGGAAGTTTTGCCACGATCTCTCCAACGACGAACTTGTCGACGAGGGGCATGCTATCGTCCTCCAGTTTCTGGTGCAGCTTCAGGAACTCTTTCACTTGGGGCAGCATGGTCTTCTCGTCTTCAAAGACCCATTTGTGGTATTTTTCAACCATGAACATCTTCGACCGGGCCTCGTCGTCGTCATACAGCTTCCCCACGGACTCCCAGATCTCTTTGGCAGAGGTCTTCTTTGTGTAGGACTCGGCCAGAGAGTCTTCCATGGAATTCAGGATCAGCAGCCTGCATATGCTGATATCCTTTTTCCACTTCGTCTGCTTGCTCGTAGCAGCGGCCAGAACAGCAGCAGATCCTGTTGCTGGAACGATTGGTTCTTCCTCATCCAACACGTGATCAACATCCACGAGTTGAAGGTTCAGAGTCACCTTTCGCTTCCAGATCTGGAAGTGTTCACCGTCGAATTTCTCCAACTTGTTAAAGCCGGTATCGACAAGCGAAGCACGAGTGTTTTCCATCGAATCGTATAGCTTTGAGATTGTTAGTCCCTTGACGAACAATCGATGGAAAAACACGAATTCAGAAACAATTGTAAAGACAATGTTTCCGGCAACAACACCCTAAAGAAGGTGATGTTGTATTACGAGAATCTAAAAAGATTATTTCGTAATATTTCTCGAAGGCAACCGAACCGTGTAACTTCTAAAGAGAAGCGACGGTATTCTCGAAGGCAACAAGAGATGATCAACAACAGTTGAGTCTCAGATTCTCGAAGGCAACAGAAAGAGGGAGGAAGAAGAAGAACGAATCTCGCTGGGGTGTAGAACACCGGCGCTCAAAGCTATACCCGCAGTACGGATAAGCTCCCAGGAACCAGCAAGTTCAGGAGAACTTCTGGAACGCTCGTAAGTCAATATTTGAGACTTGAACGGGCTTCCTGGACTTTACAGACTCCCTTTACTCTCTTCTTGGTGCATCTTTCAAAGGAGGCCAAGGGGCTCTATTTATAGAGTGGAGTTGAGACTTCACCTCTTCTCCTATCCGATGTGGGACTAAAATACCAATACTCAAAAATAGAGTTTGATATTTTAGATCATCCCACAATCAGCATAGAAGTGTGCCAGTCCACGCCTACCCCCCGAACACTCCCGTGCATGCACGAGACATCCTGGAGTCCGTGTCCGAGTCCGAGTCCGCACAACAAAAATTAACTTTCATCCTTATTGGATTTAATCCTTTTTCCTTCTAGAAAAATACTTCCACATGGCACAAACTTGTGCCCCACTACACCTCATGTGCACACCTCAACACAAGCAATGCATTATATTGAGATACTCACCATTTGGTGTAGCCGATGTGGGACTATCTTTTCTAGTCCAAAGGCAAAAACACCAACATCAAATATGGTAGGGATGTTGCATGATCAAGGTGAAAGCTGCAAACATAACAAATTAATCAAATTAATCATTTAATGAGTCTTCCTGGATAATAAAATAAAGGTGAAACTTTGACAAAAATAATTAATCAAAATAAAGTGTTGTTGTTCATTGTTTAGTTAAAAAAATCCTTGATTTTTTTATGTTTTAGTTACTACTGCCCTAAACACATAAGATCGAAGGTTCCCTACCTTGATATCGATTGCATTCCGTCATCTAAACAATGGTGGTGAATATGAACATTTTCCCCTTCTTTAACAACTGAAACAATGTTCTCATTTTAACAAAATCATGGCACCATTATTCAATAAATTACTAGTTCTAGATTTCACCTTCACCCTAGTCCTTCTTCTATTTTTAAATTTACTTCACAAACCTCTGGAAAAAACAAACAGTAATATTTCTAGAAAGAACTCAAAGTTACTTCACAAACTACTAGAGAAGTTCAACATAAAGCTCGGGGCGGACGCAGAAATTTAAGAGAGAGGGGTCGACCTTAACCATAAATTAAGTCCAAAAATAAAATCATATACTAAAAAGTAGCATACATTATATATTTAGTTTCACATGTCTTATAAAATAACTGGTCTTTTACCTTACAATTTACAAAATTCACGTCAAAGCCAACTTTTCTTATTATACAGTAGTATATATATTATAGACTAATGACTTTTTACCTAAATATAAATTCGAAATGACCATAATGATTACGGATATATAGAGGACTCCTGATTTAATTTATAACTAACTAATCTTAAAATCCTTCGAATTCTATCATAAAGCCTTATCTGGAAAACACAATAAAAAACCTATACACTATAAGAAGATTTCAGTAATATTTCTAACACACTATCATCAATATTGTATGTCGCTACGAACATGATTAGATTATGAGGAATATGATAATGTATGGATTACATATTCATTAAATAAAAAATTAGTATAATTTCACATGGAATAACTTTTATTCTCTCGTCTACAATCTTCTTCCACAACAATCCCATGGTTGGTTATCATGCTTTCACTCTTACAAACAGTTATAACTTCATTTGATATTTCTAAAACAAGAAAGAGGAAGAATATACCATGAGAATGGCCTGGACGGGTTTTATTTGATTCAAGTTGAGAAGAATAAACCGATTGAGAGAAACCGGAGGATGCTTGCTTGGAGAGAACATCCAACACTGAGTGCATTTATCTCAAAATGGCAGGAATCCTTTCAATAATATTTGATATTGCAAGGGTATTCGGTGGAGATTCTGCTCAAGCTGGACTCATTTCATATAGGGGTGGTAGTTAGGCTTAGGCCTGTCACAGGAGTCACCTCACTCATACTCCCAGGGGCAGGTAGGCTTAGGCCTGAGCAGAGCTCACACCTCGCATGGATAAACTCATAGGGAGCGGGATAGGCTTAATTCTGTCCAGTGGGCAGCAGCTCACAGGGGTCAGGGGTCAGTTCGATAACCTGTAGCTTGCAGGCCCTGCTGTAATTTTTTTAAAAAAATTTAGTGGGGTCAACTGACCCCATATGCCCTAATGTGGTTCCTCCCCTGCATAAAGCATACTTACTTGCATCTAATGTTAGGAAGCACACCAAAGATGACCATTGAGAAAATCACATAGAATGGGATTTCTGATATAGCCAAACAAATGCAAATCAAATGCTTAAGACAAGTAACATGAAACATAACAAAAAATGTGATAGAAATAAAATACTACAGCTTAGAATTGAAGACACGATATATCTATGAGATATCAAACATTTAGATAGGTATGGTATGCAGTCATATGTGTGTGTGTGTGTGTGTGTTGGTCAATATGAACATGGATATAGACACGAAAACAAAACATTTTCCCATGTCCGTGCAATGAAGACAACAATAGGTCTCATTATTTACCTTATTTTCCACACAAATTTCTTCAAGGTAGACACGAAACATGTTGCTGTCAGTCGAGATAGCCTTTAAGCCTTTCAGGGAAAATTCTTGAATATGAGCTTCAAATGCTTATCTCTCTGCAAAGTTCGTCGATATATTTTACTTGAACATTGAAATAATACTAACAATAACAATTATAATAACAAAAAGAAAAGGATGAAAATAATAATCAAATTCACCTCCTAAGCATTTATGTTATCTACTATAACTACAATTTCGAGGATTTAACATTTTAATGCATTGCTAGTTAGCTTAGTTATTAAATAGATAATTGTTGCAAACAATAATACACCTTTATTCTAGAAAATTAGGCAGCAGAAAATCATGTATCTTGGTTGTGGAGGGAAAACATATAATATGAAGGACAGCTTTTTAAAGCAGGTATATGCTACTTTTGAAAGTTACCTCTGATTCTTTTTGAAGCGTAACCACGAAACCAAACCAGGCCTAAATATTGATTTGCATATCTTCTTTTTAAGTTCTAATATCCTGCACTAAGTGCTAATAATGAAAAGGCACAATTAGAACTTGCTTAGAGAATAAGATAAGCATGGGTCATATAACAAAGAATGAAGAGCTCTGCATTCTCAATTGCTTTACTCCTCCCAAGTTCCGAAACTCCCAACATGATTTGGTAATTTTTGCAGTGATTTAACCACAACATTCAATGAGATCATATAGTTTTCATTAGAACTAGAAATACGTATTGAGGGTCTATATACAAAAAGGTATATAATATTTATGACCTCTCAGAATATTCACCAAAAGAGTAACTGTTGGCTTTGAATTGCTGTGTGCGTATGTCCACACATGCATTGAATTGAGCAAAAGCTCAAGTCCTCAAAGAATAGTCCCACATCGGTTGGAGTGGGAGAATGGATTGTGCATATAATGCTTTGTTTCCTTTTCGTCATTAAAGTATTTTGGGATCCCTATGGGCCACACGTGCGTGCCATTGTCCGTCCCGGCTCGGCTTAGTTCAATGCATGTAACGTCCGAATGCTGATTCGATTGAGACCCTAAAAATTTTTTTGCTCCTCTTTTATTTTTTGACCGCTTGTAATATATTAAATTTGAAATGTTTGGATACAATAATTTTTGTCCAGGTTCAATGAATCACATGTTTTACATTTGATTTTACATTGTAACGTCTATTTTAATTGTGCTTTATTGACTGATTAATTGGCAGTAACTCTCCTATCGGTTGGAGAATGCTTATAAAATGAATCGTTCTTTCTTCTCTCCAAACACTGAAAATCCTACGTGAAATCTCTTTCAAAATTTTGTCCTTCCGAACCTATTATGTTCTTCGTTCTTTCTATGGGCAGAGCTAAGTTAAGGGTTGCTCTCTCTGCGTTGTGTGCGACGAGGAGATACCGGTAGAGCGAATATTTTTCCACTAGGAGAATTTGGACAAAGTCTGCACGTAGATCTGGATTAACTCTTAGGGCAGTGCTACGTGCGCGACTTCCCCGGAGGCCGGTAACCTTTACTTTAATTTTTATTTTTGTTGCAGATTTCAAAAGGAGAAAAGAATATAAAATTTCTAACAAATCTAAGAGTTAATTTGATTGTCTCTAACAAAAATTTTGTTAGCAATTGCCTTTATAACAATTTTGTTCGGTTACATTTGTTAACAATTTACTACTATTAAGAGTTAAATTTGTTAACAATTTGTTATGTTACATTTGTTAACAATTCGCTACTGCTAAGAGTTAAATTTGTTAACAATTTTGTTCTGTGAAATTTGTTAACAAATTTCTGAAACAATTGCTATTATTAACAATTGTTACACAATTGTCTTTACAAAATTGCTATTGTTAAGAATATTCCTTTATTCTTGCCTATTGTTAAATAATTGTCACATATTATTGCTTAATAAATATTCATTAAATTATTGCTAGACAATTTTTCTTATATAATTGTCCGCATTTTAGTAGCATATTGTTTAACAAATCTTGGTTAGAGATTGCTAAAGAAATTATTTAATATTTGTCAAATAATTGTCATATTAGTAACAAATATATTTTTATTAGTTATGTAACAATTGTTGCTTCATAATACTAAGACTGTTTCTAGGAATTGACACTTTCCACAAAAAATATTTTATTAGTACCTTTTTGTCAATACTAGTTTCCTTTACTCAATATTTTAATTTGGGCTAAAGCAAACAGTTTATTTACTTAGAATTTTTTTTTAATTTTAAAGTTCTAAAGTAGAGATTTGTTTGGGTACAAGCCGAAATGGAACCTTCTGTCAACAAGACGTAAATCGTCTAAGCGACTGGTTCTTAAGTGTCCCTAGTGGACCTCCGCTTGCTGGGATTCGGCCCCTACAACTAACCCAACCTGATTAAAACTTGAAAAACTAAAATTTTAAAGTGGATTACTAAGATCATTTAAACTGTTATTCTTTAACTAAGTCTTTTTTATTGAGTAAATATAAATTTTTGCAGATTTTTCAAAATCATGACGATCAAGGAAAAGATCTTCACTGCCAAACCTTCTAAGTTCAATGACACTTACTTCATTACTTCAAAAGGTGGCAGAGATAGATGAAGTTTTGACTTACCACTTTAGGTCTGATATCCTCTATTGATGGGTCCACGCTCATTAAAAATCATTCAGATGAGACTGAGTCTGACATAGGGGGTATCTAAGTCCTCTTCTTCCACCAAACCCAAGACCCCTGAGGAAATAGAGTACTACTGTTTTCATAGAATCTTAAGCGCTTTGTTTGAGTCTCTTTATGACATATTTTTTTAATACAAAAACGGTAAAGAACTCTGGAATGCCTTGGAAGACAAATATGGTTGTGATGATGCAGGAATTGAAAGATTCAATTCCTCAACATTCAACTGATACGTCATGGTAGATAATATACCTATGAATGACCAAATCCATGAATTCGAGGAACACCTTAGGCATATTCAAGCCAAAGGTACATTCTTCTCTTCTGAGCATAAAATAACATGCTTGATAGACAAACTACCTCCTTTATGGTCTGATGCTGCCAAAGATCTTATCCATTTACAAGGAACTCTTACATATTCTCAAGTTCTAAAGAGACCTAGAACAGAAGAACAGTTTAGGTTAAAGTCCAAAGCTAAGTCTGATTCCAAAGCTAAGGTAAACCTTGTAGAAGCCCATGGCAAACCCAAGTCTAGCCACCATCTCAAACCCAAGAAGAACTCCTTCAAAAAGAAGCAGAGTTCTCAGCCGCATAACCAAAACCCTCATCACTAACAATCTCATAAATATAAAAATTTTTGTCAGACTCAGGATCAAAAGAGATTTTATTTTTTTTGTGGTAAAACAAACCATATGGCCATCAACTTCTTCCATAGGAAGAAAGAAGCTGTCACGACATCCTTCAAAGGAAAAGGCTCAAAAAAGGCAGAGACTAACATAATTCTGAATGGGTCTTCTAGCTCCTTTAGGTCTGTAAGCTATCAACCTGTTGTAAATATTTGTTACCATTTTAGTGATTAGTGGTTGGATTCCGGAGCTAATGTTCACAATTCATTTGATCACTCCCATTTTTCAAACAATCAAGAATCAGGTGGAAGAGGTGTGACCCTAGGAGATGGCTCAACGACACAGATTATAGGAAGAGGAAGAATAGATTTGAAGATGACATCGAAAAAAATTCTACCACTCTATGATGTGCTTCATGTGCCGTCGGTTAGGAGGAATCCAGTTAGTGGGTCTCTACTTATAACTTCAGGATACAAGATTATAATGGAGGCTAATAAAGTAATATTTTCCAAGAATGACTTATAGGAAACGGATTTGTAAAGGATGGTCCTTTTGTTTTTAGTATTATAAATAAAATTTCAAATCCTTCTTTTGTTGTCGCTAATTTTTAATCCTCAAATGTTTGGCATGGCAGACTAGATCATATGAATCTAGGATATCTTAAAAGGATGATAAACTTAGATCTAAATTCTAAGACTCCTATTGATGATAAACCCAAATGTGAGATTTGTGTTCAAGCCAAACACACAAGATTACCTTTCAAATCTGTCCAAAGGGATTCCGAACATCTAGAACTTATCTATAGTGACGTTTGTGATTTCAATAGGATTTTAACCCGAGGTGGTAGGAAATACTTTATCACTTTTATATATGCAAGTATTATTACACCTACCTTCTTAAAACCAAAGATAAAATTATAGACATACTCAAGGTCTATAAATATGAAGCTGAGAACCAGTTAGATAAAAGGATAAAGATTATTGGATCAAATCGTGGTGGAGAGTATACCTCAAATAAAATAACTAATTTATGTGAAAAACATGAAATTATTCATGAGGTTACCGTTCCTTATTCACCATAGTTCCATGGAGTTGCTGAAAGAAAGAATCACACTCTGTTAGACATAGTAAATACAGTGCTTCTCAGTTCATGTGCTCCTGATAATATATAGAGAGAGGCCTTATTATTGGCCTGTTATATCCTTAATAGGATATCCAGTAAGTCTAATGATAAGATACTATATGAGTTATGAAAAGGCCGAACTCTTAGGATTAATTACCTCAAAGTTTGTGGATGTCTAGCTAAGGTAGAAATTCTTGAACCCAAAAAGAGAAAGATTGGATCTAAGGCTGTAGATATTGTGTTCATAAGATATGCCCTAGACAACAATGCCAATAGATTTCTTTTAACTCATTCTGAAGTAAATAAAATCTCTAATAATACAATTATAGAAGCTAGATATACAGTTTACTTTAAGAATATATTTCCCTTTAAGGATAGAATTTTATCATCTTTCCAACCCTTATCTTGCTCCATCTACTAGTTTTCATGTTCAAATATCAAATTCACAACCTGAACAAGATATAGAACCTAGAAGGAGTAAAAGAGAAAGGATTGAAAAGAATTTAGAAGAAGGATTCTTTACATTTTTAATAGAGGGTGATCCTTCAATTAATAAAGAAGCTATATCTTCCCCTGATGCCCTATTTCGGAAAGAAGCCATTAATAATGAGTACAACTCTATTATGGAGAATCGTACTTGGATTTTAACAGACCTACCTTTAGGTAGTAAACCTATTGGTTGTAAGTGGTTGTTTTTGGTGGCCCATGCAGATCAGTTTTCGTAAAATTGTGCGAACTCATGGTAGTACCATATTAGTCATACTACTGCGAGACTGCGACTAGGAAGTGCTCATTCACAACTAGAATTAATTTGGATTTAGGAAAAAACTAGGACTAGAAAGTCCTTTATTTAATTTGACTGTTAGGTAGTTAAGATTACTACAGAGGCCATATCATTTAGCCAAGGATTCGTTGAATTCTAAGCCCTATTAAATGACTTTCATAGAAGGATACACTATTGAATTCTAATACGATGGAAAGACCAAAGGTGGGTAGACTATTCGCTTGATAAATTAGGACTTTCTAGGATTCAATTTCCAATCCTGACCATTTGTCATTTTTATTTTCTATCTTCACTAATCATCGACATTGTGTAAGGTCCATATTGCTTACTTATTTCCCATTGGTCATAGTAATTTATTTCTGTAAGAGCCAATATTTTATTTTCATCCATTGAGTTTGAGCCTAACATGATCCATTATCCATATATCTATTCCGAGTTAGTTCGTTGGAATTCATGATACATGTATGTTTTTCCTCGATCTTTGAATATTAGAGAAATAAAAATTAATTTTTTTACTTCTCTTATGTTCAGTCATTTTTCTAATCAATCGATGATTTACAAAAATGATACTTTCATTTAAGGACAGATACTTACACTTTTTCTTATCATGATCTACTTGTTTGGCTTTTTAGAAGCTCCTTTAAAATTTTTATAGATATAGTTAGAAGTATATTCGATGACTTACAATGGCAATATAGCAGCGCACTATCGCCATTTACTTGACTTGTGGAGACTGTGGGTTCATTACAGCCAGCAGCGCACTGGCGAGACATGATCCCTAAGTTGAAGTAATTTTAGGTATGCATGGGTTGTTGTATATTATAACTATGTCTTTGTTGTCCTATTTTTTATTTTAGTCAATATTGGATAGATTTGATAAAGTATTCGATACCATACATATTTGAGTCATGAAACTAAGGGTTTACTGCAGCCAGATGTACACTGGCGAGGCATAAATTCTTCACAAAGTGACTTTAGAGACTACGTCCATTTTGACATAGGAATATTGATTTTATGGTTTGCAATTTCATGCATTCACTTAAAGTTCTGATTTAGTCTTTACCCTTTTATTTTTTTATCTTTTATATTCATATCGTTAATTGTCTTCCTAGTAATCTTTTAAACCTATTTTTGAATTCCTTCCACTAGATTCATAATCATATCTAGATTATGATTCTATGATCATGCCTACATAATTGATCATATTAAAACAATTTTGATTTGGCTCATCCTTACCGACTTTTTGAATCACAATTAGACTATTTTGGTTATATTTCGATCGTGTTAATTCATATATTTTTCTAGATTTTGATTCAGTAATCGTGTGTAAATAATTTTGCTTAAATAGTTAATCGAGTTAATCGTGCCAAATAAATTTGAATTTTGATCGTTCCTAAAAGACTTGATCATGACTAAATTAATTGACTATAGTTATAATCGTGCATATATTTCAAACATTATTATTGATAATGTTTAGATTTGTATTCCACTTTGATCATGATTATTTTGATCATATTCATACTCTTGCCAAATTTTAATCATGCTTGGATGGCGTCCACGGTTAGCCTTGATCGTAACTACATCCTACTTGTATCCAAGTGACTTTAATCCTGTTAAATTTTGTCTAACTTTGATCGTTGAACATGCTTGCATAATTTTGATTTGTGGTTAATCGTGCCCAATAACTTTTTTTAGCTAATCTTATTTTGCTTCTATCCATAAGCATGCTTAGATTTTTATCTTGACTAAATCCTTCGACTATAAAAAAATTGGTCATATTTTGATTATGCCTAAACAATTGTTCATGTTCAACCGATTTCTTTGATCATCCTTAAACAAAATTTGATCGTGACTCAATCATAAAATATTTTGATCGTGCCAAATTGCGTCCTTTCCTAAGGTTTCGGTTCTATCCGCAATTATGCTTACCTAATTTTGATCATTGAGCATGCCTACATAATTCCAACAGTAGTTGATCGTGCCTAACGACTTTTCTTGTTTAACTAATCCTATTTCGATTATATCCTTACCATTGTTTTTAGACACCTTTTTGTCTATACTTTAAATCGTGTCACGTAGTATCTTTCTTAAGGTCCAATTCTATTTACGATCTAACTCATTTTGATCATTGATCATATCATTTTTTAGTATATTCTTAATCATGCCAGTCACCTGTTTGATTAAGTTTGATTCTATTTACAATTATGCTTACCATTAGCCATATCGTTTTTGTAGTCGTACCCAAGCATACCGTTTGAAATTTCGAGGACGAAATTTTTATATGGTGGGTAGATTTGTAACCCATGTTTCCCAAATTTTGAAAATTTATTTTATTTAATTTTATTTTTGTTTATTTAAATTTTTATATTGTGTTAGAAATGAATTCTCTTTGTATTTCTATAAAACCAATACATAAGTGTTTTTATGAATAAATACTTAAGGAGGAGTGTTGCTAAATTATTTTATTAGGATTTTGGATTTATGGAAAATACTTTATGGTATTGAATATAAATTGAATTAGAAGGATGACTAGTTAATTGAATTAAGGTTTGCCAATTACCTTTAAATAAGAATTAGATTATACAAGTATGTTTAAAATATTTTGATAATACTTAATATTATCTTATATATTTATGGTGATTAGATATTGACATAAGATTTGATTTATCTAATTTTGAAAACTTATTGGAGTAATGTTATACATATGAGAGATTATGCTGAAATATCTTTTTGGATCCTAGTCTAATCCTTACGAATATTTAGCTTTAGCCATAAGCATGCCCTATATAAACCTTCTTAGGATTTTCTTTTTTCCTAAGCCAACTCCCAAGCAAATCGTACACTGTTCCATCGCCGCCACCCGAGCCAATTTCCCAGCCCTCCGAGAAGTTACACCTCGACGTCATCCACAAGAAACTAGCCTCCACCCATTACAAACACACCACGCACGTCTTCTTCTTCCTCGATCACCACTGACATCACAGTCAGTACACAATGTCCGTGTCCACCACCACTACCACCACCACCATCATCGAACCGTGTCCGGACCCGTACATCCGTGTCCTCATTCATTTCCTCTGTATCTAGCAATACATCCACAAAGTCTGTTTCTGTGTCCAATACCGAACACATCCTAAGACAGAAACCAAAACCAGAAAAAAAAAAGAAAACCCTAACTCTAACCGTTTTCGATGATGAGCCCTGTCATAGCAGTCGCTGGAGCCGACGACCTCCCGAACGTTGTCGGGACCGGGCTACCGGCCGAGTCAGCTCCATCCAGCTACCGCCACCACCAGTTCCACCACTGTCACCATCCACCGCCGTGCCGACGCTGCCATATCTACCGGAGCGTCGAGAGGGGAGCCTCTCCTCCGTACGGGCCAATGTCGATCCGACCGAACGTCCAGCGCCTCCGCGGCACTTCTTCAGTGCTGAGCGCCCAATGATCTGGTAAGTGCCTTTCTACCGCTCCTTTTCCTTCTCCCGTTCTATTCTCTCTCAAACTCCCCTCTCTCTGTTATATTAACAGTGTAGAGGCTCTATTAAACCAAAAAAATGGCCAAGCCATTAGGCATATTTTATGGGGTTTATTGGTTCTCTGTCTCTTAATAGGGTCTGTAGAAGCATGAAAAATTTTCAGCAAATATAGCTCCATGCGCCAAAGTCAAGAGCAGCTCCATGCGCCCAGTCAGTGTGATTCCATGCACCCACTGGATGAAGCTCCATGCGCCCAGTCAGAGTAACTCCATGCGCCCAGTCAAGTGTAGCTCCATGCGCCCAAGACTAGCTCTTCCAAAAGGAGGGCGTATTATTTGAGACATGGCTATGCGCCCAAGCCTGACTCAGTCAAAGCCACGATCAAAACGTGCACCGAAGCGCATGGCCACGTCAGTCTCCACGAGCAGTCGTGCACCGAAGCATGCGGCTACGTCAACACCACGACCAACCCACGATCTCGTAGCCTGTATGCGCCTACATTCTATGCGCCCAAAGCAGGACTATGCGCCCACATAAGAACCAGTGTGTTCCCTCATATGGGTGCATAAGACCATTCCAGCCCAAGAACGACTAAAAAGGGCGGTTCTTCCCTCTTCAAACACAGAGGACGGTGATCATTTTCAAGAGCCAAATTGTTGCACTTCTTGCCAGTGAGCCGAGAGTTAGCAATTTTCTTAGGTTTTCTTCCACTTTTGTAATCGGAGTGTCAACAGAGTAAAGGAGCAACTGTCGCTCGATCTCCATCGTCCCATTCCCCAGAATTATTTTTTGTACTCGGGGATCCTCAGCGCAGGATCTCTCAGGCGTACTCGATTTGTGGTGCCTTGCGCCAATAAAAGAAAAGACATTGTTTTCTTCTTCTTTTTGTATCCACAAAAATGGCGACTCTGCTGGGGACTACCTTTTTTCTCTGACGAGAAGGTGGTGACGCAATCCGATACCGACAAAGTGGGCAGTACTCAGAAGATGTTGATCATAAAGTTCGATCAGCAAGCGTTCGAAGAGATGCTCTCGAGGTACGGCTCTACTCCCTCAAAATTAGCGAAGCCAAACAAGTCTCGCAAAACTTGGCTTCCGAAGGCTCGCTGTGCATATCCTGCTAGTATCATAGCAGATATGCAGCTGGATGACCCTGCTACTTGGGCGCATGACTCTGCCACAGAAGTTCTCCAAATGGAGAAGGCTCACACCGTTCCGGGCTCTACTAGCCCAGCGACTTCTTCCCTCCATAACCAACAACAGAGTGTTCAACACTCGAGACTTGGCAAAGAAAAATACTACGATGCCAAGAATCGGGGTGTGCGACACTCTAGCCAAACTCGGCGAAGCTCACAAACGAAGGAGGCCAAACTGGAAGAAAACAGCGCTGCTCCACCAGGCACGCGCCCAAAGCCATGCACCCAAGGGAGTGTTTGGGCGCATATCCCCAACTAGAACACTTCTGTCTTCAACAGGCTGGATATTCAGAGTCATGCACCCAAGGCTATGCGCCGAGGCTCACTGGATCCATACTATGTGCCTACATCAAGGAGGCTCAAACATGCTATCCAGAAGCATGCGCCCAAATCCAGTCTCCAAGGCCTATGCGCCCACAATAAAAAGACAGGTCCCAACGCGTATAGCACGGGACTGTCTTCAAGGACATCACAGAACTTAGGTGTAGGGGTTGCCCCTGCACACGAACTGAGTCTGGATGTGCCTACTCTCCTTACGAACCCGCATGCAAAGCTCAACGATGCATGCAACATGGGTTGTAAGGTAAAACTTCCTTCCGCTGACTTACGCGACATGATAAATCATAAGCGTAAAGCGAGGGAGAACATAACAATTCATAATGCACTTTCGTGTGCTAATATTGTTATCAACTGTTGTTGCTCCAAAGTGACAAGAGTGCCTCAGAGGAAGTCCGTGTTTCGACGGCTGCACTTTCCTGATGACGAGAAGCCACTATGTGTTTCATCCAACATGGCTTCATGGGGTCCCCCTTACGGAAGCCCCAATCAAAGACGGTGGACCACCAACCCAACCTTCTCTCTTAGTTCCACAAGAAGGAGAAGACGAAGTCTACCAACAGATGGCCAACGAGATGTCACATCCGAATGAGTCTATATGGGCACTCGATCAAAGGCGAGGTTCCGTATGGACGATGAAGATTCCCAAGCCGGGGGTAGCATCCCCTCAGAATCTGAAGCAGATGACCCCCACACTGGGGGTAGCCTTCCAGAGGATGATGATCCCTCTGAATCCAATGGTGACTATCTACCTCCTCTACCTGAAGATGAAGGACTTATCCACTCGAAGACAGACAGTATCAACACCAGTTGCACTGCTTCCTCTGTTCATCCTCGTATGCTATCTACATAAATGACAAACGGAGAAAGACCTGAAGAAGCCAGTAGTCTGACTAGTAAACGGCTAGAGGGTCTCGAAACAGCATTCGCCAAGATCACTGATATGCTTACCAGTATCATGGCAGTTCAAGCTGCTGGAGCTGTTCCTCCACCTCAGCAAAACACCTCAGCCCACGCTAGTCCGACTCACAGCAACAACCCTCCTTCCCTACTAAAGGAGTGTCATTCTGTTGCGCCTCCTCCAAATCTTACAAATACTGGGGGTGGTCCTTCGCGAACAACACCCGACTACTGCTCAACAGCTGTTTCCCAATACCTGTTCAATCAATAGGATGCAATTGATTCCCTGGTCGCTCGCTTCGACACTATCTCACAAAAAGACAATCTGTAGAAAATAGGAATATCTCAACCGTATCCCCCTGAGTGGGAGAACGCTACTTGCCCTCCTAACTACAAACCACTAACGCTGAATTAATTCGATGGCTTGACTTCTCCTCGTCAGCACATGACGTACTTCAACACGCAAACTCTGCACTTGCCTCGAGATAATCCATTCATGTCGAAGCTGTTTATTAGCATCTTGTAGGGGGTAGCCTTCGAATGGTTCTGTAGTCTGCCTGACGGGTGTATCAATTCATTCAAAGACTTGGAGAGGTTGTTCTTCAAAAGGTTTTACGAGAGTGGCATGCATGTTAGTATGTCCACTCTCATCGAGACCAAGCAAAGGAAGACTGAATCTGTCATTGCCTTCGTCGAACGCTTCAGACGGCTAGCACTAAAGATGCCCTTCGGTATACCAGACTCAGAACTTATGGATACTTGTCGACATAACTTCCTTCCTACAGCGAAGTTTTGTCTAGGTATACATAAGTATGATTCATGGCCCACTTTCATTGGGGCCGCTAATGCTGCTGAAAATGATGTTCCTAACTTGGAACTACTGGGGCTGAAGACACCCAAATCTGAAGACAAAGGGAAGCATCCTCAAACTATCCCTGTTCGTGGGGGTAAATGGAAAGAAGTCCTGAAAGTTGATACATCCAAAGGAGCTTCCAATTCTCAAGGCGCCTCCGACAAGCCTAAGGAGACATTCTCCTTTGATGTAGATGATGTCATCACCATCTTCCACACATTGACGAAGGGTAATAAGCTGACAATGCCCCCACCACGATGTCCAGTAGAGGCGAGCCAACTCAATAATCCCAAGTACTTTCTTTACCATCAGTATGTGCATCACTCCAACAAGGACTGCATTATCCTAAAGAAGAAGATACAACAGCTTATCGACAGCCAAGTGATCAACCTTGAAGCTGAAGACAAGGTTGTATCTGCTAACATGATCTCCCTTCAGTTTGGCGACTTTTCTCCTACAGAAGTCCCCGACGGCGTGGTCCCGATCCCTAAGGCAATGATGGAAGTCGTCAACCTACCACCAGCTCGCAACTTAACCTTGGTCCCACTCACAACTGGGCATGGTGAGATCATGAGGGTCCATCCGGACCATATCTAAGAAGTGACGCAGGGGGTAGCACCTCCCAAAACAAGAAGGAGCAAGAAATTCAGGCCATGCCACATGGTATCCTCCCCCATCTACGAGGTTCTATCTGGCGAGACGCGATCGGGGAAGACTTATCTTTGGACGTACGATCCCACACAAGAAGAAGCACTACCTTCTCAAGCTCATGCCGCCCCTACGAGCTCAAAAGTCGGCCCGTCCAAGCCTCAAACCACATCCAAACGGAAGGAGACGCAGTTTGACAAATCTCTAAAGGCACCAGCTCCCGAAGGCATGGATCGACCCTACAACTTTGACATACTGGCTCAGCTAGCCAATACACCCGCCAGGTTGTCTCTATTCGATCTATTGCAACTCTTCAAAGAAACACGGAAGGCCTTAAGTGAGGCATTGTTACATGCCGACTCTTACCTCGTTGAGGTCAAAGCTCTCGCTGAAGATCCTGTCTCCTGCCCCCACTGCCACAGTACTATGGAAGTCGTGCCAACATCACCTTCTCACAGGAGGACATGCTACTCAAAAATAATCGTCATGATAGACCCCTGTACTATACAGGGTATATCGAGGCGATCACGGTGGACCGTATGCACATCGATCCAGGATCCTCCCTCAGCATCATTCCTAGAAGTTTGCTTCAAATTCTGGAAATCCTTCTGCACAAGCTATCTGCAACCAACACAACTATCATGACTTTCAATGCTGGTCGAAGCCATCCACTGGGCAAGATTCGCCTCAAATGTCAGACCGGTGATCTCCGAACGAAGGTTTCCTACTATGTAATCGCTGCCAATGTATCATACGACGTCTTGTTAGGATGTCCATGGATACACGAGGACATGATCGTTCCTTCCACACTTCATCAGTGCTTCAAGTACGTCAATAGCGACGGTGTCATGATGACGGAGTTTGCTGATGTCGATCCTTTCAAGGGAGATTCGGTACTTTACCAGTCTCAACCCCCCAAGGATGACGGCAATGATGCTGACAATAAAGCTGAAGCAAGTCCATCCTCCAACGATGTCCCCTGACTATCCGAGTCAAAGGACGTACTATTCCAAAAAGTAATCCGAAGCCTCTCACAATCTGGGTAAAAAAGATGAACCCCGACAAGGTCAAACCACTGACCATCATTTTCAGCAAGACACCCCGGAAGGAACCTACTGATTCCTGTCCTCCCAATCCTGATGAATTACCCTATATGGTGAACTCGGCCAAGACTGTGGCTCCTCTTCCAGATGATGATCCTCTCAATGAGTATATCAATACTCATAATAATGCACCTTCAGTGGATGATGTTATCCCTGAAGAAAAACTTGTGTATTTCCTTAGTAAAGTTTTATCTTTGAACTACTCCGATGTCTATCAATCTGTAAACCATTACATAGTTACGATATACGCCCTAGAGAACGGCATAGGACCACACCTCTGCATGCCGGTCATAATACCTCACCTGTGGAAAAAAGTTTACCCTGAAGATATCCTCTATTTTATCGTTCCAGCCAGAAAGAAAGATGAAGAGCTAATCATCTTTGGTCGCATAATTGGCGAAAGAAAGTTCGTTCCAGACTCTACTCCTCCCAAGTACAACACAGAAGTGACTATGACTCGAGGAAAATGCAACTTTTTCGGTAGTTGGCAGGCCAAGAATATCATCCAGAATATGGGATATGACATCAAAAGCAACGAAGGGCTAAATTACGGCCGAGGACGACGGTTGCCAATTCGATACTTTGCTCCTCCCGGCAAACCCGAGAACTACTACCAACGAAGCGGTATTGGTTTGGGTTATGTCTTTCCTCCAACAACTCTCGAAAGATCAGATGATAAAGCATATCGTTGTTCTCATTCTTCTGATTCCTCCCTCTGGGACTCAGACTCCAGCATCGATGACATGTTCAAAGCAACTCTATCCGTCAACATGGTTTCCGCCGACCAAATTACAGGTGATATCCAATCAATCGAACTCGAACAATGGGCTCAAAAGATGAACACCAGGTGGGAGCTACACTTCGAATAACGGGAACCACCTACCGAAGACAGTCATCCAAGTCAACCTAGGAGATGAAGCATCCTTCAAACCAATCTTCATCAACAAAAGCCTATCTGGCGATGAACGCCAATCTCTTATACAGCTTATAAAAGAATACATCGACGTATTCGTATGGAGCTATGAAGACATGCCAGGTGTCTTGAAAAAGAACAAAAAAGTTTGAGTCTGTATCGAATACCGTGATTTGAACTCTGCATGCCAGAAAGACGAGTTCCCCCTACCGACCATTGACGTAATAATCGACAACACTTGCGACTTCGAACAGATGTCCTTCATGGATAGGTTCTCAGGCTACAACCAAATCAAAATGTTTCCCGACGACGAGAAGCACACATCTTTTCGAACACTGTTGGGGGTATACTGCTATACGGTGATGTCCTTCGGATTGAAGAATGCAGGGGCAATATACCAGCAAGCCATGAATATAATTTTTCGCGATCATTTGCGCAAAATAGTGGAATGCTACGTAGACGATATTGCAGTCAAAAGTCGTCACAAGGGCAACCACCTCTGTAATGCCCCGCTCCGTACGGTGCATTATGCTGAGTCGTTGACTCGAAGAGTTACGTTGACCCGATTACGTATCGATGTGAATTGATACAAAGTGTTAAGTTTTCCCGAGTAATTAATCGAACTAAGTCGATGCGAAGAGTTGCCTTATCCCAAAGAATGCATCAAGTGAATCGATACGAAGCGCCGCGTTGCCTCGAAGGATAAGTGCATTGAGACGGCTCGAAGATTCTAAGAAATCAAATCGACCAAGGCGCAAGTCCGAATCGATGCAAGTATTGATTTTAGTTGGTTTCATGTGCAGGCTATACGTTTATGCTGAAATGTTAGAGGTCGACCTTTTGCCTTATTCAGTAAGGGGTCCGCAAAAGCAAATCGTCGCCTTGCGACGGACTGAAGTATTGGCACGGTAAGAAAAAATGGACGTATAATTTAATGAAGCATGAAGTGCTCGAATGGCTAAGTTAGGAGAGTTTCCCGTGCAACGAAGTTATGAAATCGAGCCGCAACAGCTCGACGAAATGACGAGACATATCGATTCAAGGTGGGGGGACATTAACTCTCTTTCCTAATCCGTCATGCTTAAGTAAAATACAAATCATTGTATGCTGAGTTAACCTATCAACGCCACGGGCGTGGCTCGATAGAGCGATAAACATAGTGCGTGTCAAACACTAGATAGAACAGTTAAAATGAATTGTACGGCAGACGTACGAGTCGCTATGGAACATTGAATATCGCAAAGGCGAGCGCCTCGGTATGCAAGCCATAAGAACATGGGATAACTGTATCGATGAGTGCCCCAGTGCATAAGTTATTCCGTGCCCCGCACACGAGTTAGCATGCTAGAACATTGAAAGACTATATCGGTACAAGTGCCTTAGTGCACAAGCGATAGAATATTGAATACCTTATCGTGGCGTGCCTCAGTTGCACGAGTCGGAAGGATAGAACATAAACTTAACGCGTTGAATACTAAGACGTAGAATATGGGAAACACGGCTTCGAGGCGTGTATTAAATGTACGATGTAAGGAAAGACGACGAATGTGCGCAGTTGCACGATACTTACAAAAGATGGCGTCGTTGCGACAAAGAGAACAGTTGTGGCATGGATGTGACATAACTATCGATGCGGCATGGTGCCTTCAAAATATTCGTGGCCTTCGGGCGTTCGTTGAGAACATTGGGGCGTTGTGCCAATTGAAATAGAGATAAGCGAACTTGCTTCGTTGTATGAAAGATAAGATTCGTTACATGGTCAAATGGACTTAAAGATATAAAAGCCCGTGCGTGGACATTCCCTCGAACGTGGCGCACCAGGGCGCTGTGACCGTTCGGCCTAGGAGGGATTGCGTTTACGGTATTGTTGGTGCACTTCATTTAGACGGGTAGCGACCTTCTGGTGAATGTGATAAGCCACTTGCTGCAATTATTTCGGTAGCCTCTGATGTTTGGTTAGCAACCGCACAGAGTTAACATCGTCTTATGTTTCGATTCGATAAGTATAAGTCCATTCTAGCCCGGAAAGCTAGTGACATTCGTATAGTTAAGGGCGATGGGTTTGGAAGTGCATGGTATACATATATCCTGTACGGATGGATCCTGAATAGAGGGAACTTATAACATAACAGGGAAAAATGGATAGGCATATTCACCTTGCGTCGGTTGCAAGGGCGGGTGCGTCGATATTGCTAAGTCGTGCCACGAATCAAACAAGAAATTGCTTGCCTATTTACTTACGCGAATTGAATAACATGCTTGCCATGATAACATGGTTTACAGTCTTCGAATATGCTATGAACTCAACCTAAGGAGAACATAGAAAGAGAACTAAATTGTATGTTTGCGTGAATCAATACAATACTAAATATCGGTTTGTTAAGTGGGCCTTTGATCAGTACTGCGAGGACGAAAGTACTAATCCCCCACTAGTTTGCTAGTAGGTTCAGGGATTGGTCTGCTCGCGGCGGAGCTTCGCTTGAACGCATCGAGGCTTGAAATACCGAAGCGTATTGAAACGTGTGATCGTATTGACGCTCGAACTTGTAACAGGATTGATGCGGCCGAGATATAGAAGGCATGATGTATGGAACGATGAAATCATTTGTGGGCAAGAGAGAGCTTGAGTGTTGTAGCCAATCTGGCAAATTCTGTTGGGCTATCGAAAGCCTTTGTAATCTTATTTCGAATATTAATAAAGAGAATCATTATCGTATACTCTGTTTTTCTTTCGTTGTTAATGTTCAACTCAAAGATAACCATTTGAGAACTTGTCATCTTGTCTTGCACGAGTGCAACTCCAGGCTCGTGCGGCATCACGCCCCCTTCGAGGATGATAATTCGGGTGATTCCGGGTTGGGGTGTGACAAATTGGTATCAGAGCTCTAGGCTCAATTTTCTCAGGACGCTTGCTTCGTTTCAAATCCAAAGAGTTGCCCACCACCAATCAAATCACTCTTGACTCTATTCGATGCCGCACTGGATGTTCCATACAATAAGTCTAATACAAATCATATAATTTTACCGTGTGTTGTTTTGGAAATTACATGGTGTTTGTTGGAAAGTCGAAAAAGGTTTGTTGCTGCAAGTGCAACAAGTTGCGAGATGTGAATTCAAGGATTTGTTACTACAGATGCAACACGTCATGAATTGTAATTTGAGATGTTCATTGAATGTAACGATCGATATGAAAAAAGTTTATTTCATCAATACAATGAAAGTCGTAGAATGTTGCTGCAGCAATTGCCACGCGTTGATTGTAAATGATGCGTTGAAAAGAAAATAAAAGTTGATATGGAATGTGTCGAACGGATTCACATATTGATTTTGAATATGCGTTGCGATGAAAAGTGATAAGTCAATATCGAATGTGTTAAACAGATTTGGGCATTGACTTTAAATGTCAGGAGTAAATCGTTGCACGAGGTGTGGTAAATATCGAAAATAAATCGTTACATGATGTACAATGCATATTGAAAGTAAATTGTTGCACGTGGTGCAACGTATATCAAAGTAAAATTGTTGCACGAAGTGCGACGGATATTGAGAATGAATTATTACACAAGATACAACGGAAGAAAAACAAAAGTTATAAATCGAGAAAAGAAATCGGTTCGGTTGCGCACCGAGCTTGTGTTGGCAAATGAAAACATTGGCCGATGTGTTTCGAATTTAATTTAATCAGAGTTACGGTTGTGATCAAGCACGATCACTGCGGAAATCGTGAGTCGGAAGAGATCGTTGGTTCGTAAAGAGTACGTTGCGACGAAAGTAACTTGATTTCTGGGTGGTATATGGCATACCACCGATGCAATGAATGGCTCGATTTCGAGTGGTATATGCAATAACACTTGTGCGATGAATTGCATCAACGTATTGTGAGAATTGTGGAAGGTTTGTCCGCAACGGACGGGATAACACCAAGTCTCGAATGAGAATTTGTATGACGGCATGTTGATGCAAGTGTTCTTCGATGATCAGTTAGAACGGTAAGGCGGGACTTGTAACATTGAATGATACGTCGATTGAAAATTTATGTGTCGGTCGAATGACGGGAACTAGCGAAACGATTATGCCTTGAGGCAACAATCGGATCGACGGGATAGGAAACTCTTGAAATCAAACCGCACGACTTGCGAGCTCGATGAAAATGTTCGACGATATGAATTATAATCGAATCGTATGACTTGTGATCTCAACAAAATGTTAGAATACACAAATGGTAACCGAACCGCATGACTTACGAGCTCGATAAAAATATTGGGCGATACAAATTATAATCGAATCGCACGACTTATGATCTTGATAGAAATATTGGGCGAGACGAAATGTAATCGGATCGCACGATGTGCGAATTCGGTAAGAAAGTTGGTTGATGTGAGTAATCGTGCCTAACAAATAGTTGGTTACGTTACGGCGAAACTCATTTGAGTACGACTGAAAACACGCAAAACTTAGAGGGCGAGATCGTATGACTTGAGGGTTCAATGTTGGATAATCGGTAACTCAGTTACGCGATCAAGGTATAGCAGGATGCGATAAATCGGAGAGCGAGTTGATGCGTATGGAAAAGTTCGTTATGAACTTGGATGTATGCGATGCGAGTTAAGTTGACGTTGAAACGGATTCAAAGTTGACCCTTACGCTATCGAAATTGATACGACATATCGAGATCGATACGTAAGAAAACGTAAGCACGATATGAGAATACAAAATAGAGTGTGCCTCGCGCTATCAAATTTTGTAGATAACGATACGAGAATGAACGAACTTGGTTGATCATAAATTTTATGATTGATCAAAGATGAGACTATAAGTCATCGATGATTGCTCGATGCGTATGGAATCTCGTGTGTCGACCGCAAAATAAGATAGACTCGAACTCGATACGAGTAGATGTTACATAAATTGCGAAATCATCGATGATAGTGCATGACTCTACTCGGAGGATAGTTGCGCATCAGTTGTGCTGATAAAAATGGTTATGTACAGATTTGGGTAGTCGCATAGAAATCGTCGGAACGTGATTTGGCTCCGAAATAAGATATAGCATGGTTCGTAGTAAAACTGTCCTTCGGTGATGATCCATAATTATCGAGCATATCTTCGGGGCAGCTGACCCTAGAAGACTTGACCGCCAAATCAAATTTAATGTGCAGACCGTAAGATGACCCATGCGATATCGCATATGAGATTGCGTCGATAACAAATACAATGTGGTACATGTTAAAGATAAGTCTAGGCGATCAGAAATTATTGGACCAACTTTCGATTAAGAATGATGTAGCTAGATTTTGAGTATTCGTCGGATGAATGCTCGAATGGTTATGTTGGTCGACGATCGAACTTGAAATTCACCAACGAACTTGGTGATTCGGATAGGCGAGTGCGAGAATCATGCTATGCACGAGAGAGAACGATAAGGGAATGACTTACGAGTCATGTTGTTAGATTCGGATTCACCTTGCAATTGAGCTTGCGTGAATCAAACTTATATTCGATGTTGTGAGACGGATAAGTTGGGAATTTGGCTAGTGAATTCCTACTCGTTAGGTATCGAACGTAAAGTACATTATAAAGACCTTCGTGTCAAGGTGATCATTGTCTTGAGCACCGTCGCCTCGATGTAAACTGTTATGTCTGATAGATTGTGGCCTTTGTGCAATGTCAATTTAAAATTGCGTTGGAAGGATTTGAGCATGGTGTCTAGGTAAGTCGCCTAGCGGATGTAGTCCTGAATGTTGATACTTTTGCAAGTCAACAAAAGAGAATCATATCGAGATAGGATACGAAGTAAAACATTAGAAATCGTTGGATAGTGACGTCGAACGCAAGGCATTGCGGAGACTCGTTATGATCGGATGTGCGACGGCTTGACACGACACGTAGAATTGATAGCCCCGATGAAATATACAAAGTAAGAAATACGATTTTTGAATCGCATCGTGTGCCTTGACTTTTGTTGGAGGATCTCGTATGTATCAATATGCATATGAAATAGAATTGCGAGAACTTAGGCTAGAGCCTAAGTTCGATCGAGAGTACGAGATGGCAAGTAATTGAGAATAAGAAGTTACATGTTAGCGTTGTTCCGATATCCTACAACTGAGCTTGGCTGAAATGCATATATTGGTGGGACGCCTAAAATATGTGTATAATTTCAAACTAATTTGTATGATCCAAACGATAGTGAGACGAGATCGAAGAACGATCTAGTGAGAGCCTTGGAAATTTAGTATTAGTTTCGGTTCGTGGATGAACCTTGTTTTGAGTGGTATATTATGTAATGCCCCGCTCCGTACGATACATTATGCTGAGTCGTTGACTCGAAGAGTTGTGTTAACACGATTACATATCGATGTGAATCGATACAATGTGTTAAGTTGTCCCGAGCTATGCATCAAACTAAGTCGATGTGAAGAGTTGTCTTGTCCCAAAGAATGCATCGAGTGAATCGATGCGAAGCGCCGCGTTGCCTCGAAGGATAAGTGCGTTGAGACGGCTCGAAGATTTTAAGAAATTAAATCGACCAAGGCGCAAGTCCGAATCGATGCAAGTATTTATTTTAGTTGGTTTCATGTACAGCCTATATGTTTACGCTGAAATGTTAGAGGTCGATCTTTTGCCTTATTCAGTAAGGGGTCCGCGAAAGCAAATCGTCGCCTTGCGACGGACTGAAGCGTTGGCACGGTAAGCCAAAACGGACGTATAATTCAATGAAGCACGAAGTGCTCGAATGGCTAAGTCAGGAGAGTTTCCCGTGCAACGAAGTTATGAAATCGAGCCGCAACGGCTCGACAAAACGACAAGGCATATCGATTCAAGGTAGGGGGACATTGACTCTCTTTCCTATTCCGTCATGCTTAAGTAAAATACATATCATTGTATGCTGAGTTAACCTATCAATGCCACGGGTGTGGCTCGATAGAGAGATAAACATAGTGCGTGTCGAAGACTAGATAGAACAATTGAAATAAATTGTACGGCAGATGTACGAGTCGCTATGGAACATTGAATATCGCAAAGGTGAGCGGCTCGGTGCGCAAGCCATAAGAACATGGGATAACTGTATCGACGAGTGCCCCAGTGCATAAATAATTCCGTACCCCGTGCACGAGTTAGCATGCTAGAATATTGAAAGACTATATCGGTGTGAGTGCCTCAGTATACGAGCGATAGAACATTGAATACCTTATCGAGGTGTGCCTAGTTGCACGAGTCGGAAGGATGGAACAGAAACTTAACGCGTTGAATACTAAGGAGTAGAATATGGAAAACACGGCTTCGAGGCGTGTATTGAATGCACGATATAAGAAAAGATGACGAATGTGCGCAGTTGCATGATACTTACAAAAGATGGCGTCGTTGCGACGAGAAGAAAAGTTGTGGCATGGATGTGACATAACTGTCGATGCGGCATGGTGCCTTCAAAATATTCGTGGCCTTCGGGCGTTCGTTGAGGACATTGGGGCGTTGTGCCAATTGGAATAGAGATAAGCGAACTTGCTTGGTTGTATGAAAGATAAGATTCGTTGCATGGTCAAATGGACTTAAAGATATAAAAGCCCGTGTATGGGCATTCCCTCGAACGTGGCGCACCAGGACGCTGGGACCGTTCGGTCTAGGAGGGATTACATTTACGGTATTGTTGATGCACTTCATTTAGACTGTTAGCGACCTTCTGGTGAATGTGATAAGCTACTTGCTGCGATTATTTTGGTGGCCTCTGATGTTTGGTTAGCAACCGCACAGAGTTAACATCGTCTTATGTTTCGATTCGATAAGTATAAGTCAATTCTAGCCCGGAAAGCTAGTAACCTTCATATAGTTAAGGGCGATGGGTTTGTAAGTGCAAGGTATACGTATATCCTACATGGACGGATCCTGAATAGAGGGCACTTATAACATGACAGGGAAAAACGGATATGCGTATTCACCTTGCGTCGGTTGCAAGGACGGGTGCGTCGATATTGCTAAGTCGTGCCACGAATCAAACACGAGATTGCTTGCTTGTTTACTTACGCGAATTGAGTAACATGCTTGCCATGATAACATGCTTTACAGTATTCGAATATGCCATAAATTCATCCTAAGGAGAACATAAAAAGAGAACTAAATTGTATGTTTGCATGAATCAATACAATACTAAATGTGGGTTTGTTAAGTGGGCCTTTGATCAGTACAACAAGGATAGAAGTACTAATCCTCCACTAGTTTGCTAACAGGTTCAGGGATTGGTCTGCTCGCGACGGAGCTTCGCTTGAACGCATCGAGGCTTGGAATACCGAAGCATATTGAAGCGTGTGATCGCATTGACGCTCGGACTTGCAACAGGATTGATGCGGTCGAGATATAGAAAGCATGATGTATGGAACGGTGAAATCCTTTATGGGTAAGAGAGAACTTGAGTGTTGTAGCCAATCTGGCAAATTCCGTTGGGCTATCGAAAGCCTTTGTAATCTGATTTCGAATATCAATAAAGAGAATCGTTTTTGTATGCTCTATTTTCCTTTCGTTGTTAATGTTCAACTCAAAGATAACCATTTGAAAACTTGTCATCTTGCCTTGCACGAGCGCAACTCCAGGCTCATGCGGTATTACGCCCCCTGCGAGGACGATGATTCGGGTGATTTCGGGTCGGGGCATGACAACCTCCAAGACTTGAGAACGGTGTTCGAACTAATGCGTGCACACTAACTTAAGATGAATCCAACCATGTCTTTCCTGGGAGTCTCCAGTGGCAAGTTCTTTGGTTTCGTCATCACTTCAAAGGGTATAAATCTGGACCCGAAGAAAGTAAAGGCTATTCTCGACATGCATCCTCCAAGAAATCTCAAAGAGCTACATTGACTACAAGGAAGGCTAGCCTACATCAGACGATTCATTTTGAACCTCTCTGGAAGATGTCAACCATTCACTCAGCTCATAAAGAAAGGCATATCTTTCGTCTGGACTGAACAATATCAACGCGCATTCGATGTCATCAAAACGTATCTTACAAGCCCTCTAGTATAAGTTGCTCCAATAATGGGGAAGTCCTTCTTGCAATATTTCTGCACCATGGATCATTCCCTTAGCACCCTGTTAGCTCAGAAGAATGAAGGCAGCCATGAACAGGAAATCTACTACCTCAGTCGCACAATGGTGGGTGCCGAGCACAGATACACACCGGTGGAGAAAGAATGTATCGTACTAGTATTTGCCATCCAGAAGACACTCCACTACGTGTCTGGGTAGACTATCCATATCATATCTAAAGTCAACCCTCTCAGAATACTTATGACTAAACCGGGTTCTCTCAATTCCCGTTTAGCTACATGGACAATGTTGTTGACCCCATATGTATGATCTTCGTCCCTCAGAAGGCAGTAAAAGGTCAAGCTTTAGCTGATTTCCTAGCAGCTCATCCGGTGCCGGAGTCGTCCAAACTCTACGACGAAATCCTCGACGAAGTGGTGGAGTCTAACACTACAACTGAAGAAATCCCTATTTGGTGAATGTTCTTTGACGGTGCATCAAGAACAGGGCCCAAAGGAAATATCGTGGCTAGATTAGGTGTAGTGCTTGTGTCACCTGATCATCTGGTCATACACCATTTTGTGGAACCATACACCAATAATATGGCTAAATATAATGCCCTAATAATCGGCCTACAACTGGTGAAGCAACTGGGAGTTGATTATCTAGAGGCTTATGGCGATTCTAAGCTAATAGTTAGTCAGGTCCGAGGGGATTATGAAGTTCGTCACGAAGACCTCATCCCCTACCACAGAGAAATAATCAGGCTGGCGTCTACTTTTGCTGGATTTTTTATCGAACACGTGCCTCGACTACAGAATATAGAAGCAGATGCTCTAGCCGGTCTTGCTTTTTCTTTGACCGTTCCCACCAATACTCAGCAGTCGATCACAATGTCTAGTCGATAATTATTCTGTATGAAAGATGCCTTGTATATTTATCACAGTTACGCAGCGAAAACAAACGTCGACGCTAAAGACTGGAGATTTCCCTTCATAGACTACGCTGTCTATAGAATCCTTCCCGAGGACCCGAAGGAAGCAGTATCCATCCAAAGGTGATCCTTCAGAGTCTATTACGACACAACTACCAAGATGTTGTACCGACGCTCTTATGACGGGCTACTGTTACGATACTTATCAGACGCAGAAGCCAAGCATGCACTCCGGGAGGCTCACGATAGAGTTTGTGGTACACATCAACCAGGCCCCAAATTACAAGATCGCCTCAAACGAATGGGCTATTACTGGCCCACCATGATAGCAGATGTTGTTGAATATACAAAAAAGTGTAGAGCTTTCCAGTTCTATGCTGATTTTATTCACCAACCTTCGGAGTTTCTACTCCCGACGGCAGCATCTTGGCCGTTCGAAGCCTGGGGCATAGACATCATAGGACCAATCAGCCCGCCATCCTCTAAAGGACATCGGTTTGATCCTAACTATAACCGATTACTTCTCCAAATGGGCTGAAGCTATACCGCTTACCGAAATGAAGACATCAAACGTGATCAGCTTCATCAAATATCACATCATCTCCCGCTTTAACCTACCTCATAGGATCATCTATAATAATGGTCCACAGTTCGTAAGCCATGTATTCTTTCAGTTCTGCGATAAGAATCGAATATAGAACATAGCCTCTACTGCCTACAATCCAGCGGCTAACGGGCTAGCAGAAGCCTTCAACAAAACCATCATCAAACTTCTCAAGAAGTTTGTGTGTTCAAACAAGCACGATTGGAACGAGAAGCTCGGTGAATGTCTATGGGCCTATCGCACAACGGTCCGGACTCCAATAGGTATTATGCCATTCTCTCTGGTTTATGGAAGCGAAGCAGTTCTTTCCCTAGAAATCCATATTCTTTCCCTTCGGGTAGCCTTAGCCAGCGAGCTGACTACTGAAGAAAGCTACCGTCTGCGACTCCAAGAGCTCGAAGCACTAGACGAAAAACACTTATTAGCTCAACAGCGAATTGGGCTATACCAAGCATGCCTTTTCAGAGCTTTCAACAAAAAGGTGAAGGAAAAGATATTCCAAGTCGGTGATCTAGTCCTAGCAGTGAGAAGATCGATGGTTATGACCCACAAAACAAAAGGGAAATTCTAGCCTAAATAGGAAGGCCCCTTCGTTATATAATTGGTGTATTCTAACGGTGCGTACCGGCTGACCAAGCCTGATGGTGACTTGCTCATGATGCCTATTAATGGCAAGTTCCTGAAGAAATATTATGTGTAACCTCTTTTACATAATGTTCGCATATGTCCAGTCATGTAAATGTAGAGCGCGATGTTTATATGATTCAAAAAAATATCCAACTCTTATCCGTATTTCAAGAGTCTTGAATACACGCTGGATAATAGGTCATCTAAATATTTTCCCAGTAGAATCATTTCCGTTTCTGACTCTGTCCAAACTCGGTTTGACAAAAACAAATCACGTCCCTATTACCTCTGAGCTATTTTCCGATAATTATTCCCCCCAGTGGAATGATCAAATATTTTGCCACGTCCATATAACCTCTGAGCAAGCATTCGTCAAAGATAGTCATATCCATACTACCTCTGAACTTTCTACTCCTCCCTAATGCTATATATTTTTCCACGTCCATATTACCTCTAGTCGGATATAGAACATTCTCTGCTATTACGTCCATATTACCTCTACTAGCAGCTTCATTCAACTTATTATCTATGTACGAATCATTCGAATATAAAACGGATAATAGATCCATATCAAAATTCCCCAGCAGAACTTTTACGGTAATGCCCAACTACCGTCTGACTCTTCGATGTATAAAGGTTCTTCCTACCATCTGAGGAAAACTCTTCCAAAACACGAAGAGTCCTGAGCTCTCTTATGTGGGTGTCAAGTGTCGCATCTCCACCATGCCCACAATCGTCGATATCGGTCCTGGAGTAATTTGCTAGCCAGATCCCTACAGAATATGAAAAGAGACAGTCAGACTTAGAAAACCGAAAGAAAAACTATGTTCTGAAGGGCTTCTATGTGCCCAAAAGGCTATGCGCACGAAGGGATATGTGTCCAACACAAAGACATGTGGGCGCATAACACATAGACAATAAATGGGCGCATAATGTGCCACAGCTTAAAGGGCACATAACATCGCAATACGTTGGCGCATAACGCACCACAGTGTTGGCGCATGACTTCTGTGGGTGCATAGTAATGCCCACTGAAGTGTGTTGCCCTAGGCGCAAGCGCCCAAGCAGGAGAGAAGTCCGAGCGTCACAAATTAACGCTCGAGACTTCATTTTTTGAAGCATGCCCTCACCCAAAATCGGGTCCTGGACTGCCGAAGACTCTGCCGCAGGAGGAGAGCCACCCGACGCAGCCCCCTTGCCCTTCGCGGATCTCTTAGCGGTCTTTGGAGACATGATTCTCAAAGAAAGAAGAAGAAGAGTTTTCTGAAAAATTCAAAGAGAAAGGAATAATGAATTTTCTCTCTCCCCAGGGTCTATTTATAGGCACGAGCCACTGCCTATGCGCCCACATACTCTATGCGCCCATTGAGTGTATGCGCCCATTGCAGCCTATGCGTCCACGTGAAGGACCAGCTCTCTGCATATTATGCGACTGTCTCTTGCTGACGTATAAATGATGGACCACTTCAAATTTCGTTCCGATGAATCTATCAGTTCGAATTCTGAGGAAAATCTCAACAGTCGTATCTTCCTGACAGGTTGGCCAAATACTATACGCCCAAAGGAGAGGGACGTGCTATGCTCCCATTGCCTCGCGAGAATATGATCCATGCTTCTTTCAAAGTATTTCGAACTTGTTCAAAGTGTTGAAAACTATGAAGGGGGTCCTGTAGAAGCATGAATTTTTTTTCAGCAAATATAGCTCCATGCGCCCAAGTCAAGAGAAGCTCCATGCACCCAGTCATTGTGATTCTATGCGCCCAGTAGATGAAGCTCCATGCGCCTAGTCAGAGTAACTCCATGTGCCCAGTCAAGTGTAGCTCCATGCGCCCAAGACTAGCTCCTCCAAAAGGAGGATGCATAGCCTGAGACATGGCTATGCGTCCAAGCCTGACTCAGTCAAAGCCACGATCAAAACGTGCACCAAAGTGCATGGCCACGTCATCTCCACGAGCAGTCGTACACCAAAGCATGCGGCCACGTCAACACCACGACCAACCCACGATCTTGCAGCCTGTATGCGCCTACATTCTATGTGCCCAAAGCAGGATTATGCGCCCACATAAGAACCAGCATGTTCCCTCACATGGGCGCATAAGACCATTCCAGCCCAAGAATGACTATAAAAGGAGGGCTTCTTCCCTCTTCAAACACAGAGGACGAAGAGCATTTTCAAGAGCCAAATTATTGTACTTCTTGCCAGTGAGCCGAGAGTTAGCAATTTTCTTAGGTTTTCTCTCACTTTTGTAATCGGAGTGTCAACGGAGTAAAAGAGCAACTGTCGCTTGATCTCCATCGTCCAATTCCCCAGAATTCTTTTTTGTACTCGGGGATCCTCACCGCAGGATCTCTCAGGCGAACTCAATTTGTGGTGCCTTGCGCCAATAAAAGAAAAGACAGCATTTTCTTTTTCTTTTTTGTGTGTGTCCACAGGGTCAACAACACATTAATGCTGTTATAATTCTGTTCGACAAAGTGTACGAGAAAGTGAAGTTAGGAGAAAGTTGATTTTAATATATTTTGTATTATGTTATATGTATTATAATATTTTATGCATATGTATAATATTGATTAATACAATATTTTCTATATACTATTTATAGTATTTTACATATATTGTAAAACATCATAGTTTGTTATTTTGGTTATTATTATTATTATTATTGTTACTGTTATTATTAATTATCAAAGATGTTATTTGTATTATTCATATTATGGTTATTAATGTTATTATTAGTTATTTTGATTAATTGATGAATAGTATTTTCTAAAATAGATTTATAAGTTTTTTCTAAAATTATGTTTTGGCAGAATTTTACCTAAAAGGATTTACTAGATTTTCAAACTAGTTATAAATATTTTTCTAAATATTCTAAAATGAATAGATTTATATTTTGGACCTTAGTGCTAGCATTATATCATTATAGTATTATGATTATGATTATTGTATTTATTATCATTAAATATTATTGTTATATATATATATTTCTAAAAATATTATTATAACTATTATCTATCTAAACTAAAATATAGTTTGGTATAAAACTGATTTATCTTGGTTTTCAAGTATGTGCTTAAAAATATATTTTTACTAGTAAATATAGTTTCCAAGTATTATAATTATTTTCTAAAAAGTTTATATATATTTTTAAATTCTCTCCGATTTCCATCTTGATAGTGACTAGTCGTACGTTCTTATCTCTTGCGATTTTGACTTCTTTATATCAACCCTAGGCTAATCAGACTACTCTGGACCTAACGACACGGTCCGTTCCATCACTAGAAGTCGTCTTGTGTACTTATGACATCTGCGACTATCCTGGATGCAATGGTATTATCCATTTCACCAGCTAAGGACCCCAGGCGAGTACATTTATTGTTTATTTTCAATATTGTTAATTCCTATATTATATTGTTCAGTTATATAAAACTTGATTCCTGACACGCCCGTTACACGATGGCACTTCTTATTTTCCTATATGTCATGTCCTCTTTTCTCGTATGTTGTGACGGGACGGGAAAGTACTGATAGATGTGTGATCAGACCATAGACCATGTTTTATTTTCTACACAGTAGACCTTGATAATTAACTTAGACCTTGTGGCGTAACTGTCCCTAGACCGATCACATATCGAAAGAGTACTTAAAAACACATAAAAAGTTATATTCTCATGTTCTACTCGTTACATGCTGTCATATATTTTCCTGTCTACTATTCCTCATATTTCTTGTTACTATTGTCTGGATATTCTCTTCATGTATTTTATGAATAACCTTGTCTTATAGTCGTTAACATATACTTGGAACTGTATTCAATGAATTGTACTCATTTCCTTCCTGATTGGAAACCATATTTTTTAGATAGTCGTGACTACTCTTTTGCATTGGATTCTTGGGGAGACGTGGGTATATGCGGAAGCCAAACCTAGAGACTATTTAGATAGATTAGTTGTTTTATTTTATTTTGTGAGACTTATAAATTCTTCATATATAAATCTTGTAAATATTATAATTAATTTGGCAATGTGAATGAGCAATAAAGTTATAGTTCACTTGACTTTGAGCATTGTGGTTAGACAACGTACTACCACCGATACCGTGGCGTAGGCTGGACTTGTTCACACACTTGCATCAGAAAAGTGGGTGCGGGTCATGACAATCTTCAAGAAGAAACTTAGAGCTGATGGTAGCATAGAGAAATACAAAGCTAGATTAGTAGCAAAATATTTTACCCAGAAAAAGATTAGACTATTTCGATATCTACTCTCCTGTAGCTAGAATCACTTCTATTAGAACCCTTCTAGCCTTGGCTTCATTCATGATATGCTAATCCATCGAATGGATGTAAAAACAACATTTCTAAATGGAGATTTAGAGGAAGAAATATATATGGAGCAACCTGAAGGTTTCATTGCTAAAGGTCAAAAAAAGAAGGTTTGTAGATTAGTCAAATTATTTTATGGCCTAAAGCAAGTTCCCAAGCAATGGCACAACAAATTTGACAAAGTTATTTTACAATTTGGTTTTGTGCCAAATGAATATGACAAATGCTTGTATTCTAAAAATACAAATGGAAGTTATGTCATCTTATGCTTGTATGTTGATGATAATTTTATTCTAGGATCCTCACTGGAATTGATAAATAATAGTAAGAATTATTTATCTAGCCAGTTTGACATAAAAGATCTAGGTGAAGCAAACTTGATTCAAGGAATGCATGTGTCCAAATGCAAAGAGGGCTATACAATAGCCTTAGCACATTGAATTGAGAAAATGTTATGAAAGTTTGAGAATTTTGACAAAAACATCTGCCCTTACTCCTTATGACTGTAATATTTTTTCTCAAGAAGAATAAATGATCACCTATTAAATAATATAGATATTCACAGATGATAGAGTCCCTTATGTACTTAACAAATAGGACAAGACCCGATATTGCATTTGTTATTGGAAGACTAAGTACATATACTAGTAACCCAAACCAGTTACATTGGACTGTATTGGACAGAGTATTTAGATATCTTAAGGGTACTCTAGATTATAAACTTCATTATACTAGACACCCTAATATGATAGAAGGTTACTCAGATGCAAATTGGGTAACTGATTCACATGATGTAAAATTCACTATTGGATATATTTTTATCATTGGAGGAGCTACAATCTCTTAGGGATAATGTAAACAAACTATCATTGCTAGGAGTACAATGGGCTCTGAAATGATAGCTTTGGACACTACTTATACAGAAGTCGAATGGCTTAGAGATCTTATTATACATATACATATTTCTGTTAGTCCTGTTCCTGCAATTTCTATAAACTGTAATAATAAATATGTTATAAAACAACTAAAGCATGATTCTGTGAATTCTAAGATGAACAGGCATCTGCAGTTGTGCTTCAAATCAATAAAGAGCCTATTAGGCAAATATGTGGTTCTTGACTATATAAAGTCAGAAAAGAACCTTGCAGACCACTTGCCGAAAGGTCTGTCTAGGATATTTGATCCTGTAATCATCGAGAGGGATGGGGTTAAGCCCATAAGTTAGTCACAAGTAGTGGCAACCCAACCGAGTCTGACTGGAGATCCCAAGAAGCCGGTTCAATGGGTAGGAACAAGCTGGACTTAGGTGACTATTGTGGAACACTGACCCGGAGACTAAATTCTTTTAAAATAAATGTCCAAGAGGTTGTACATATGTACATGGATACAACATCCCTATAGTGACAGTGTTCCGATGTGATATGGTTAGGGTAAGTTTTAACCGTTAATAAGTCCAATCATGATATGCAGGGTTGATTCCTCTCACCAACCCTTGAGGACTTACCTATTTGAGAGGTCGTGAAGGCCGCGACTATAGAACAGGGCGATCATAGACAACTCTTATGAATGTAGAAAAGTGCACATAGCCAATCAAACGTGCCACCCGATAGACCCAAGTATCTCTAGCGTACTATGTGTGTTATTTTCTGAATCTGGTTCAAGAAGATTTATTCAAGGCGTATTCTATCTAGCCCTTCTTCAGACAATGACAATAGTCACTAAGTAAGATTCAAGCCTGTAGTCCATCTCATCAATGTATAGTATATAACTGCGCAAAAATTCTCTTATTCTTCTCTTATTTTCTTTCCTTCTATTTCTTTGGAACTTGACCTTTGGGGGGATTGTTGGCTTTGAATTGCTGTGTATGTATGTCCATACACACATTGAATTGAGCAAAAGCTCAAGTCTTCAAAGAATAGTCCTATATCGGTTGGAGTGGGAGAATGGATTGTGTATATAATGCTTTGTTTCCTTTTGCTTCGTTGAAGTATTGTGTAGGAGTCCTATGGGCCACACGTGCGCGCCACCGCCGCCCTTCCCGTCCTAGCTCGACTCGGTTTGGCGCATGTAACAGGTGCATGTTCGTGCCCATATCTGCGGGCACCGAATGCTGATTCATTTCCTCTTTGAGTTTGGGCTGAGACCCTACAAATCTTTTTGCTCCTCTTTTATTCCCTGACCGTTTGTAATATATTAATTTGAAACATTTGGATACAATAATTTTTACATTTGATTTTATATTGTAATGTTTGTAATGTCCATTTTTAATTGTGCTTTATTGACTGATTAATTGGAAGTAACTCTCATGTCCGTTGGAGAATGCTTATAGAATGAATCTTTCTTTCTTCACTCCAAACACTAAAAATTCTATGTGAAATCTCCCTCAAAATTTTGTCCTTCCGAACCGCTTTTGTTCTTCATTCTTGCTCTGGACATAGCTAAGTCAAGGGTCACTCTCTCTGCGTTGTGTGCGACAAGAAGATACCGGTAGAGCGGGGATCTTACCACTAGGAGCATTTGGACAAAGTCTGCACATAGACCCGGATGAACTTTTAGGGCTGCTACGTGCACGACTTTCTCGGAGGCCGGTAACCTTTAATTTTTATTTTTGTTGCTGATTTCGAAAGGAGAAAAAAAAAGAATTTCTAACAGTAACACTAATGTCAACTCATACCATAAGCTCATGTGACATAAATCAATCAATCAATGGATCAAACTTTCTACACTGCACTCAAAGTTAGCCTTCGCTTAAAGGTTAAGACAACTATAAATTTTTTGGAAGAGTAACTAATTCCAATTACATCACATATACAAGAAAAGAACATGAAAAGGAAAGATCTCATGTTTTTATGGCACAGAGATCAGCATGTTTTATATGGCGCAAAGATCCTATAAAAACTTTTGGTAGTAAAGGTTAAGAACTTCATGTTAGCTGAAGCTTTGAATCCAAAGCTCAACTAAGCTCTTTAGTCCCACATCGGATAGTGGGAGTCTCTCTACTTTGTTTATATTACCTTTTCTTCTTTTGCTTCATTAAAATTTGTGTGGGGGAACTCCATGAGCCACACGCGCGCGCCGCCGCCGCCGCCCGGCTCGGTTTGGTTCGACGCGCGTAACGGGAGCAGGTACGTGCCCACATCTGCGGGCACCGAATGTCGATTCGATTTCCACTTCGGGTTCGGGCTGAGACCCAAAAATATTTTTGCTCCTATTAAAAATTCTGACCGTTACTATTCCTTTTAAATTCTGTAACGGTTGGATCTTAATATCCGTCCAGGTTCAATGAACCATGTGCTGTAAACGTTTTACAACGTTTAACATAATTGTTTTCTTAAACACCCAAATTAAATCCTCTTTAATTTATGTCCATTGGTGTAATTACCCAACAGTCTATATATACTGATCCCATCTTCTGCTTCTCTACACAGAAATTCTTCTTCCTAAAATTCTCTAAAATTCTCGTCTCCTTCATATTACCGTTGTTCTTCTTCATTGCTCTGGACAGAGCTAAGTCGGGGTCACTCTCTCCAAGTCGTGTGCGGCAAAGAGATTTCGGTGGAGCGGGGATTTTACCACTAGGAGCGTTCAGATACGACCTGCACATAGACCCGAGCTAACTCTTAGGACAGTGCTACGTGCGTGACTTTCCCGGAGGCCGATAACATTTACGTAATTTATTTTGTTTGCAGATTTTAAGTGAAGAAAATTGAAGAAATTTCTAACAATTTAAGAGTTAGTCCTATTTTACACAAAATAATTAATTCCAGTTACAAAAATCTTTGGAGAAGGCCATTTGACCGGTTACAAAAAATTTGTAAACAGTAACTAATTGCCTCTGTTTTTCACAAGTTAGCACAAGTTGCTGATTGCTTCTGTTTACACAAGTTGCTTCTGTTTACTCAATTTCTAAACAGTAACTGATTACAAAATCTTTATGGCTTCTTTTACACAAGTTAGCACACTAAATTGGTTCGGTTAGAATATTCTACTACACAAATTGCTTTGAAAGCTTCTGTTCAAAACATATCAATTTAATATTATTTTTCTCTCATTTAATATTACTTTAAAAGCTTTAATATTTGTCTCTCATTGAATATTCTATTAATATTTGTCTCTCATTTATTTGTTACACCAATTGCTTTAAAAGCTTCTGTTAGAATATTTTACACAACAAATTTCTTAACAAATTTTGTCTCTCATTTAATATTATTTGTTACATAATTAATAATTGTTTGTTGTCATTATTTGTTCATTGTCATTATTTGACATATCAATTATATTTCACATATCAATTAATATCCGTTCATTGTCATTATTTGTTAAATTGACATCTTAGACAAATATTATTGTGTTAGTATTTTTTTCTCAATACTAGTTTTCATTTTACCCAATATTTTAATTTAGGCTAAATCAAACAATTAATTAATTTAGTAAAAAAATCCTTTAATTTTAAAGTTCTAAAGTTAAGATTTGTTTGGAAATAAGCCGAAAGGGCCCTTCTGTCAACAAGACGAAAATTCGTCTAAGCGACCGGTACTTAAGAGTTCCTAGTGAACCTCCGCTTGCTGGGATCCGGCCCCTACAGCTAACCCAACCTTATTAGAACTTGAAAAAATAAAGTTTTAAAGGTCTATTACTAAAATCATTTTAATTGTTAATTTTAGCTTAAAACTATTTATTGAGTAAATATATTTTTTACAGACTTTAGAAAATATGACTTCCAAGGAAGAGACTTTTTCTGCAAAGCCTGCAAAATTCAATGGCACATATTTCAAGAGGTGGCAGAGCCAGATAAAATTTTAGCTTACCACCTTAGGCCTGATTTCAGCCATTGATGGGTCCACACCCATCTTAAATGATTCTGATGAGACTGAGTCTGACGTAGGGTTTCCAAGTCCTCCTCTTCTACCAAACCTAAGGCCCCTAAGGAAATAGACTACCATTGATTCCACAGAATCTTAAGCGCTATGTCTGAGTCTCTCTACGACATATTTTTATGAATATAAAAGCGCTAAAGAACTATAGGATGCTTTGGAAGATGAGTATGGTTGTGATGATGCTGGAATTGATAGATTCAATTCCACCACATTCAACCAATATGTCATGGTAGATAACAAACCTATCAATGACCAAATCTATGAGTTCCAAGAACACCTTAGGCAGGTTCAAGCCAAGGAAACTTTATTTTCTACTGAGCACAAAATAGGATGCTTGATAGATAAAATCCCTCCTTCCTGGTCTAAAGTGGCAAAGGACCTTTTACATCTACAAGGATCTATTACATACTCTCAAGCTCTACAGAGAATTAGAACAGAAGAGCAATATAGGTCCAAGACCAAAGCTAGGTCAAATGCCACAGCTAAGATAAACCTTGTAGAAAGCCATGCAAAACATAGGTCTACCAACCATCTCAAATCAAGAAAAACTCCTTCAAAAAGAAGCAGAGTTTTCAACCTTCCTCACCAAAACCATCCTCACCAAAACCATCACCACCAAAACCCTCAACCCCAAAAACCTTGAAACTTTGGTCAGACTTAGGATCAAAGAAGATTTTGTTTTATGTGTGGTAGAACCAACCATACAACCATCAACTGCTTCCAAAGGAAGAAAGAACCTATCCAGAACTCCTTCAAAGGAAAAGGCAAGCCAGAGGCTAACATGATTCTGAATGGGTCTTCCAGCTCCTTCAGGTCTGTAAGCTTCCAACCTGTAGTAAATCTGTCTTTCCATTCTGATGACTGGTGGTTGGATTCTGGAGCTAATGTTCACGTTCCATTTGATCGCTCCTGTTTTTCAACCTATCAGAAATCAGGTGGAGGAGGCGTGACTCTAGGAGATGGCTCAACGGTACAAGTTGTGGAAAGAGGAAAAATAGATCTGAAGATGACATCATAAAAAATTCTACCTCTCCATGATGTGCTTCATGTGCCGTCTGTCAGGAAGAATCTTGTTAGTGGATCCCTCCTTGTAGCCTCAGCATACAAAATTGTAATGGAGGCTAATAAAGTAGTTTTCTCTAAGAATGAACTATTTATTAGAAAAGGATTTATGAAAGATGGACTTTTTGTTTTAAGTACCATGAATAAAAGTTCAAATCCTTTTTTTGTTGCAAATGTTGAATCATCAAATGTTTGGCATGGTAGACTAGGTCATGTAAACTTAGGATCTATCAAAAGGATGATGAACTTAGATCTTATCCCTAATACTTCTATAAACGATGAACACAAATGTGAGATATGTGTTCAAGCCAAATATACTAGATTACCTTTCAAATCTGTCCATAGGGATTTTGAACTCCTAGAACGTCCATAGTGATGTTTGTGATTCCAATAGGGTTTTGACCCGAGGCGGTAGGAAATACTTTGTAACTTTTATAGATGACCATTCAAATTATTGTTACACCCACCTTCTTAAGACCAAAGATGAAGTTCTAGACAGATTCAAGGTCTATAAATCTGAAGATGAGAACTAGTTGGATAGGAAGATTATGATCCTTAGATCAGATCGTGGTGGAGAGTATACCTCAAATGAAATAACTAACTTATGTGAAGAGCACAAAATTATTCATGAGGTAACTGCTCCTTATTCACCACAATCCAATAGAGTTGCTGAAAGGAAGAATCGCACTCTTTTAGATATGGTCAATGCCATGCTTCTCAGCTCAGGTGCCCCTGACAATCTTTGGAGAGAAGCCTTATTGTCAGCATGTTATATTCTTAATAGGATACCCGGTAAGACTAATGATAAGACCCCATATGAGTTATGGAAAGGTCGAACCCCTAGGATTAATTACCTCAAAGTTTGGGGATGTCTAGCTAAAGTAGGAATTCCTGAATCCAAAAAGAGGAAGATAGGACCTAAGACTGTAGATACTGTATTCATAGGATATGTCCTAGATAGTAATGCCAATAGATTTCTTATAACCCATTCTGAAGTAAATAAAATCTCTAATAACACAATCATTGAAGCTAGAGATGCAGTTTACTTTGAGAACATTTTTCCCTTCAAGGATAGAACCTATTCATCTTCCTCTAACCCTTCTCTTACTCTGTCTACTAGTTCTCATGATCCAATACCCAGTTCTCAACCTGAACAAATCATAGAACCTAGAAGGAATAAAAGAGAAAGGATTGAAAAGAATTTAGGAGAAGGATTCTTCACATTTTTTATAGAGGGTGAGCCCTCAACTTATGAAGAAGCTATATCCTCTCCTAATGCCCCTTTCTGGAAAGAAGCTATTAACAATGAGTACAACTCCATCATGGAGAACAATACTTGGTTTTTAGAAGACCTTCCTTTAGGCAGCAAACCAATAGGTTGTAAGTGGATCTTTAAGAAGAAACTTAGAGCCGATGGTACCATAGAAAAATATACGGCTAGATTAGTGGCCAAAGGTTTTACTCAAAAAAAGGGATTAGATTACTTTGATACCTATTCTCCTATTGCTAGAATTACTTCTATTAGAACCCTCCTAACATTAGCTTCCATTCATGACTTGCTGATCCATCAAATGGATGTAAAGACAGCATTTCTAAATGGAGATTTAGAGGAAGAAATATATATGGAGAAACCTGAAGGTTTTATTACGAAAGGCCAAGAAAACAAGGTTTGCAGATTAGTAAAATCTCTTTATGGCCTAAAGCAAGCTCCCAAGCAATGGCACAAATTTGACAAAGTCATGATAGAATTTAGTTTTGTGCCAAATGAATATGACAAATATTTGTATTCCAAAAATACAAATAAAAGTTGTGTTATCTTATGCTTGTATGTTGATGATATCCTTATTTTAGAATCTTATTGGAATTGATAAATAATACTAAGAATTATTTATCTAACCAATTAGATATGAAAGACCTAGGTGAGGCAAACCTGATTCTAGGAATGCAAGTGTCCAAATGCAATGAGGGATATACTCTATCCTTAGCACATTCAATTGAGAAAATGCTAAGAAAGTTTGAGTATTTTGACAAGAAACATGTCCTTACTCCTTATGATAGTAATGTTGTTCTCAAGAAGAATGAAGGATTATCTATAGAACAACATAGATATTCACAAATGATTGGGTCCCTTATGTATATAACAAATAGGACTAAACCTGATATTGCATTTGCTATTGAGAGACTAAGTAGATATACTAGTAACCCAAATTAAACACACTGGACTGCGTTAGACAGAGTATTTAGATATCATAAGGGTACTCTAGATTATAAACTTCATTATTCTAGACACCCTGATATCATAGAAGGTTACTCCGATACAAATTGGGTAACTGATTCACATGATGTGAAATCTACTACCCGATATATTTTTACCCTAGCAGGTGCTGCAATCTCCTGGGATCATATAAACAAATTATCATAGCCAGAAGTACAATGGACTCTGAAATGATAACTTTGGATACTACATGTACAGAAGCTGAATGGCTGAGAAATCTTATTATGTATATACCTGTTTCTGTTCATCCTATTCCTGTAATTTCTATAAACTGTGATAATAAATCTATTATAGAACTGCTAAAGTATGATTCTATGAATGCTAAGATGAACAGGCACCTGCAGCTGCGCTTTAAGTCAATAAAGAGCCTATTGGACAAATATGTGATTTTTGACTATATAAAGTCAGAAAAGAACCTTGTAGACCACTTGACGAAGGGTCTGTCTAGGACATTAATCCTAGAATCATCGAGGGGGATGGGATTAAGCCCATAGTATAGTCACCAGCAGTGGCAACCCAACCGAGTCTGACTGGAGATCCCAAGAAGCCGGTTCAATGGGTAGAAACAAGCTGGACTAGGTGACTATTATGGAACACTGACCAGAGATTAAATTCTCTTTAAAATAAAAGCACAAGAGGCTGTACATGTGTACATTCATACCCCATCCCTATGGTGACAGTGTTCCTTTTGTGATATGGATAGGTTGAGTTTAAACTCTTAATAAGTCCAAGAATGATATGCAGGGTTGATTCCTATAACCAACCCTTAAGGACTTACCTATATGAGAGGTCGTGAGGGCCGCGACTATAGGACAGGGCGATCCTAGACAACTCTCATGAATGTGTAAAACTGCGCATAGCCAACCAAACGCGCCACCCGACAGACCCAAGTACCTCTAGCGTACTATGTGTGCTATTTTCCGAATCGGGTTCAAAAAGACTGATTCAAGGCGTAGTCTATCAAGCTCTTCTTCAGACAAAGAGAATAGTCACTACGTGAGATTCAAGGATGTAAATCATCTCATTTATGCATAGTATACAACTTCCCAGAAACTCTCTTACTCTTGTCTTATTCTTCTTCTTTATATTATCTTGGAACTTGAGCTTTTGGGGGGGATTGTTAGCTGAAGCATTGAATCAAAAGCTCAACTCAGCTTTTTAGTCCTACATCGGATAGTGGGAGTCCCTCTACTTTGTTTATATTATCTTTTCTCCTTTTGCTTCATTAAAAGTTGTGTGTAGGAACTCCATGAGCCACACGCGCGCGCCGCCCGGCTCGATTTGGTTCGACGCGCGTAATAGGAGCAGGTACATGCCTACATCTGCGGGCACTGAATGTCGATTCGATTTCCTCTTCGGGTTCGGGCAGAGACCCAAAAATATTTTTGCTCCTATTAAAAATTCTGACCGTTACTATTCCTTTTAAATTCTGTAGCGGTTGGATCTTAATATCCGTCCAGGTTCAATGAACCATGTGCTGTAAACGTTTTACAACGTTTAACATAATTGTTTTCTTAAACACCCGAATTAAATCCTCTTTAATTTATGTTCGTTGGTGTAATTACCCAATAGTCTATATATACTGATCCTATCTCCTTCTTCTCTACACAGAAATTCTTCCTCCCGAAATTCTCTAAAATTCTCGTCTCCTTCATATTACCGCTGTTCTTTTTCATTGCCCAGGACAGAGCTAAGTCGGGGACACTCTCTCCAAGTCGTGCACGGCAAGGAGATTCTGGTGGAGCGAGGATTTTACTACTAGGAGCGTTCAGATACGGTCTGCACATAGACCCGAGCTAACTCTTAGGGCAGTGCTATGTGCGCGACTTCTCCGGAGGCCGATAAAATTTACGTAATTTATTTTGTTTGTAGATTTTAAGTGAAGAAAATTGAAGAAATTTCTAACACTTTAAACTTTCTAAGAAGGATTTGGCTGGTTCCAAAATATAACAAAATATATTAGGTGGGTTAGAGATGATGCAACCGGTACATGATAACCAATCATATACCTGAGTTGCAGTCAAGACTCAAGAGATAGATGATACATCAGACTATGAATTTGTTTGTTAGTAAATCATTATAGTGTTTACTATCCACAAATAAAGTAGCTACTATAGGGCATAATAGTTTTTTCAGAAAAGAATGGTAACAAATCATTATAGTGAATTCAGTATCAATAAAGAAAAATTTTGGGAGAGAGAGAGAGCTTAGGCAAGTGCATCTTGCTTCATGGAGAAAAGGTAAGTGCATCTTGCTTCATGGAGAGAGAGAGCGCTTAGGCAAGTGCATCTTCATCTCTCCTTATTACTCTTCTTCTTCCCCACCATTAACTCCTCACCAACCTGTGAAAGAGAGAGAGAGCTTAGGCAAGTGCATCTTGCTTCATGGAGAAACCCAAATTTTATTGTTCCATCTTCTTCCTTGCAGCATTCTAAAGCACTTTAGTACTTGGCATTTCTAATTTCCATGGCTCATTGCTTGTAGATCTAAATTTATGTCATTTTTGGATTTCTTGGTTTTTGATCTATTTAATCTTGTTATTTTTAAGTTTTGATGGTTCCATGTTGTAAAGAATTTCATTCTGCCCCAATTTGACCTATGGAAGTTCGGATTTGAACTCTGGATGAATGATTTATGGAGTTGGAAGCCATGGCGTGCTTAGTTCTTCTTCTCAAAAATTTGGAGAAGAAGAACAGTTCCTTAGCCGCATACAAGTTTCCCGCCGCATGAACTTAGCCGCATAGCCTTATGCGGCAAGTTCCATTCCTGGCCGCATGGAGTTTGGGCCGCATGTAATTTTCCAGTCGTATGAGATTCAGCCCTTCTTGGCTGCATGAAGTCTATCCAGCCGCATATGACTCCACCTGAACCTAGCCGCATACGGTTGACTCTTTCCAGCCGCATGAGGTGTTTCTCTCACTGATCGCATACACTCTGATTGAATCCCAGCCGCATGGGCTCCTAGCTGAACCGCATGTGCCCCTCTTCCTTTCCTGGCCGCATGGAAACTAGTCCTTCCCAGCCGCATAAGAGTCCATCCCCGCCAGCCGCATGAGAACCCCGCTTTCTGAGCCGCATATACTCTGTCTCCCCTCCCAGCCGCATGGACTTTCCTCACTGCCACATATGCCCCCAGTCACTTCTAGCCGCATGTGTCTTGGACTTCCTTCTAGCCGCATGAGCCGCGCGCTTGCGCCATATTGAACCCAATCTACCTGAGCCGCATGAGCTCGAATTCTGGGCCGCATGAAACAGCACCCATCCAGCCGCATGGGTTCATTCCTCTTAGCCGTATGGCTCCTTCCCGAGCCTTGCCCTTGTTATTTGATTATTATTTTTATTATTTTGTTAACTCATGCCTTGTGACTCTCACTGTAAGTTGGGTCTCTTGATAGAATGCTTATATTGTGTTATCCTGCACTTGTACCATAAATACGACAGTGACCGGTAGAGGTGTACTCCTGACAAGTAACATAACATGATAGTGGCCCGCCGTGGCACACTTCTGGCAAGTAACCTGACATGATAGTGGCTTGTATTGGTTAGACATGATAGTGACATGATAGTGGCCCGCCGTGGCACACTCTTGATAGAACTCTAATCATTTGAAATTTAGAAATGACTAGAATTATTTCCTTAACACCCCTAAAACCTAGACGAGTATTTTCTTCCTAGGAAACCATATGTCCTTGATCTCAAATCAATTTACCACCCCTTATTGACCATTAATCTCTGTCTCTTCTTGCGTTAACACCCGACCATCAATTACTCCCTAAATTAAATTCGTAATTTATTTCCGTAATTATCGAAATCACGATTTTTCTTATGCATGTGTTGAACGTCGTGATTTGATTGTTCCTCATTGCTATACCCTTGTACCCTCTCAACCCCCTACTTATTTTAATTTCGAGGACGAAATTCTTGTAAGTTGGGTAGGATGTAAAACCCCTAAATTTCTACTATATTTTTGTACAGATTTTTTTGTATTTATACGTCTCAATAACGTATTGAACGTCACGCGCGAAATTTCGATTTTCGAAATTGCTCGACGAGTACGAATATGTGTGAGCGTACATATTTGTTTGAAAAACATTTTTTCTATTTGTATCGTTTCAAAATAATATATATAATAATTATTTTTAGCTATCGTATCAAAATTTTCAAGTTTATAAATTTATTTATAAAAAGCCTTTGGTTTATACAGTTATTAATAGTAAATAATATTCTTTGTACATACATATATATTTCATAAATATTTTATAATTTTATTTTTTTAATAATATTTATTATTTTTGAAATTAATATTATTAGTATTTTGGAAAATATATTTTTGAATTATTATGGCGATTTAAATCTTGATTTGATTCTATGGATTTATTTAAATAGTTAAAATAATATCTATCATTTGAAATTTGATTTATCTTATCTAATTTTAAGCTAAAGGTTGGAATTTAATTGGATTTAAATTGGATTTGGATTTGGATTTGAATTTGGATTTAAATTTATTAGTAGCTAATTATCTATTGGGGTTTTAAATCAATTCTAATCCTTATCTAACTAGGAATTTCCACATCCTATAAATAGGCAGGTACTCCTCCATAAAATTCTCACCTCCACCAAATTTCCACAACTCAAAGTTCCTCCACAAAGGTGTCGTGCATCGTGTCCGTGTTGCCTTCTTCTTCCACTATATCTCATATTACAATTACAATTCTTTCCGACTCCATAAACCCGGACACAAATCCAGTATACCGTCCCCATGTGTCGGACACACCCCGACACGGTACAGCCCAAAAGAATGACCCAACCCCAAGTCCTCTTCTGTCCAAACCAACCCCAAGTCCTCTTCTGTCCAAACCAACCCCAAGCCTTCTGCTGTCCAAACCAACCCCGACACAAGAGGAATGTCGCCTCCCAGTCATCGTCGGAAAACCCCGTCCTGTCCACCACCATCGACAGCGCCCCTCGCCCGCGACCCCCCGAAAACCTTACCACGAATCCCGACCATGCCACCAGAAAAACCCAGCACCACTATCATTAAACCTAAAATCCTTATCCCCCGGCTGCCAACAGTCGAAACCCCGTCCACGAACACCTACGCAGCCACCGCCACCATCATTCATTATCTCCACCACGGCGTAACCACCAGCCATAGCCAGAACCGCCTCCGTCCACCACGACAATGCATCACCACCACCTTCCGCGACTTCCCCAAACCCCGAGCGCAGCCCAGATACGAAATCGGATCCTCCGCCCACTCTAAGCCAGACCACCGCCAGCGCCACCGGCCGGAAACTCTCAATCCGCCACCGAAAAAACCAAAAATTTCTCCAAAAGTAAACATCACCACCACCAACCTTACCTCTGCCGCCGTCGACCTGGGAGCCAGCAGCGCCACCGGCCGAGTCCGTCTAGCCGCTTTCGCCTGGCCGCGAGCTCCGCCCGGAGCCGAACCCATCCGTCGGATCTGCGCCTCACCGCCGGCCGGACTCACCGCTCGCCGCCTCCACCTAAACCCACCCATTGGCCGCCGCGTGCGCCTAGCACCGCCAAAACCCATCTTCGTCTCTTTCGTCGCCTCTACGCGCACGGAGCCGCCTCCACTCCCTAGCGCCGGAGATCCCGCACCGCCGGCGCCGCCCCTTGCCGAGCTTCTCCGGTCGCCCGACTCATTTCCTCTCTCCTCACCCCCTCGAGCTCCCACTCCTAGTCCTCTTCGTTCTCTCTTCCCCAAACTTCTTCTTCTGATCTCTCTTCTTTTTTTGTTTTTGTTATGCGTACGTTTTGGAGAAGAACAGTAAGTAAAAGTAAAGGATTGTTATTATTATTCTTATTTTTGTTGTTTGTGTAATAAATTGTTTTCTTTTTATTTAATTAATTGTTGTTGTTTTATTATTTCCCTTATTATTATTATTATTATTATTATTATTATTATCATTATTATTATTATTATTATCATTAGTTTACTGTTAGAATTATTTATTATTATTATTACAACAAGTTAACTAGGATTAAGGATCAATATAAATTATTAATATTATTTTATTTAGTATATATATTATTACAAATAATATCAGTATTACTAATATCTCAAATTTGTATTAATTATTATGATACTAAAAATCATTTTTGTGGTTATCTTTATATATACATCTTTTTTTTTCTTTCATGTATAAATATATACACATTTATATAAATATTATATTTGGCTTGTTCTTTTTAAAGAATATAATTTTCCATATTATTAATATCTGTCTAAACTATTTTTAGTAAAAAGGTATATTTTATCTATAAAATAGATGTTGACAAACTTAGAATTATTTTTGTTAAAATAAATTTCTTAGATTTTGTAGTTATATTTAGATTAACTAAAAACTATTTTTAAATGGTATAAATTATTTCTTTAAAATAATAGACGTATCTCTCACTCAAACTCTCTTCGATTATCGTCACCCATCATGACTAAATCTTGCTTCCCTATTTCCTCGCTACTTCGGACCTTTACACATCGAACATGGCTATTGGACTAATTGAGACTTGTCAGATCCTCGCACCACACCAGGAAGCTCACCAGGCGTCGCAACAGGCAAGTATACCTGGTGTCACGCCCCAGAACCAGAATACTGGAGAGCGGGGGAGTGACTCAGCCAGCTACGTATTACGGGTAGATGAATACCGTATAATACGATCAATGCTGTCTAACCAGACGAGGGGGGTGCATACTACATAAAAGTCTTACTATGGTCATTTCACATCTATTGTCTCAATCATTCAAACAAGAAACAGAAATATAGAACATGTAAGGTAAAGCAGTAAGGCGTCCCAAACGCTCAGTCAAAATGTTCTTGATATCTGGCTTTACAAAATACAGCCAGATGATGTAGTAAGTATACACAATTGTTATCAGCTGCAGTCTGACTTAATTACAATTATGCAAAAGTAAGTACAAGACAATCCGACTAACATGTCGGTGCCAAACGGCAAGGTATAAAGTAGATAACAAAACGAGTGTTGAAGTTAAGGAACCCACTCGAGGCCTCCTGCAATCATTTCTCTAGTATTGACCATCCTGGAGGTGGAAGTACGCTGAGTCCTCGGGAACTGGCTCTAAATCTGGCCATACAAAACCAGAGAGGTTAGACCTCTAATAGCAAGTACCACAAGGGAGCACGACATGAGAACTAAAACCAGTAAGTAAAAGAATATAATAATAGATCTCTGCTTGCTACTAGGACTCACATCACATCAAGACACTTCGAACCAACCTCCCAACCAAACAATGACAGAAGTTGGCCCGTCATGTCCTGACATTCTGATCATCCCAGTTAGGTAACAGAGTACAGTGCACAAACAAATCATCTTGAACGGCCAATCAACTCCTACGGCTTGCTATTATGAGTCCCAAGTTATCCTGGAATAATGCAATTAGGGATTCCTCAGTTCTTACTATGTGCAAGCAAGGCTAGTCTATCCAGTCGATCAATTGGCCCATGCATGAATTAGACGAGTCCTAGCAGGACGCCCGTCAATATACAATATACAATAATAATAAAAGCAGATACTGTTCCCTGCCCGTGTGGCAGATTTACAGTATCTGTGGGAACCAGCCGGCCCGTCGGGTACTACTCGTCCCAAGGGGGCTGCCATGTAAGAATTCGGGAATCCATTCTCTCCATGCAATCATTATTTTATTTAACTTAATAGTCTCTACGTTGAGTGAAATCCCATGCCGTGGATCATGCTCATTCAAATGAGTACTTTCGTACGGGGTACGATATGCACAACTCTACAACGATACCAATACGGTTAGGTTGCAGGTCTTACATAGCGTAATGCAACAATCAAATCTATCCACGGTAATCATGCCTTGACCATAAAGTACACATGCTTCTTTTGTAGAAAATAAATAAGTAAATAAATAAATAAATAGATTGAAGCCTGCATATGCATGTATGTCAATATTCGAGATCAGCCAGTCGAGTACAGTAGTTCATAACATGAACGTGTCTCATTCATTTCATTCAATAAGACGACTAGCCAGTCTCTTAGTTCCAATTAGGAACGCATGATCAATTTAGTCAAGATCACAATCATTATCAATGGTGGCAAGGCATGAAAGTCAACTAGCATTCAGTGGGGTCGAGTCTACAACTCTCAGGGTTTAATTCTAGTCAATCCGGGTATCTATAACTCAATTCATGACACATGCTACATCCCACGTAACAATCTATATTTAACAGAAATATTAACATATCATGATCATATCAAGTTTATGCAAAAAGGCGTAAGGATATAAAATGGACGTTAAACATCTAATAAGATATCAATATACAGGGCTATAGAAGATCCAGGGTAAGCAGGCTACTCTCATGTCAGCCTACGCTTATGCCAGCATACGCTCAGGTCAAGCTACGCTTAAGCCAGCGTACGCCCAGGTCAAGCTACGCTCAAGCCAAGCTAGCGTATGGGAGTCATACGCTTCTAAAAGGCAGCGTATGAACTCCATACGACTCCTTACTATCCAAGTGAGCATATGCAAGTCATACGCTCCCCAAAGGCAGCGTATGGACTCCATACGACTCCTGACCATTCAAGTCAGCGTATGCAAGTCATACGCTCCCCAAAGGCAGCGTATGGACTCCATACGACTCCTGACCATTCAAGTCAGTGTATGCAAGACACATGCTCCCCAAAGGCAGCATATGGACTCCATACGACTCCTGACCACTCAAGTCAGCGTATACAAGTTATACGCTCCCCAAAAAGGTAGCATATGAACTCCATACGACACACGCTTCCAAAAGGTAGCGTATGCAAGACACACGCTTCCTAAAAAGGCAGCGTATGGACTCCATGCTGCGCTAAAGAGCGCGCACAGCTCAGTGACGCAGCTAAAAAGCTAGCATACACTGCTCACTGTCTTCTCCAAACAGCAAGAACTCCATGGTTGTACCCCAAATCTTCAAAAGTCCCTAACTCTGTCAAAAATAAGTCCGAATCCAACTTTCCAAAGGTCAAAATTGGGTAGGATGAACTGCTCTACGACATGGAACCATCAAATCTTGAGAACAAAGGAGTTTGCTAGATCAAAACCCATAGACAACCGAAAATACAATAACTTAGATCTACAAGAAATGAACCAATGAAATCAAAAATACTAAGCACTAAACTCTCTTAGAATCATGAGAGGAAGAATATAAAATATGGTCCTCATGTAGAGCAAGATGTACTTGCCTAGTTGGTAGGTGGAGAGAGTAATGAAAGGAAGAAGAAGAAGTAATGGTGAAGAAGGAGTGAATGAGGAGAGAGAAGGGAGAGGGTGGCTTTAAATAAAAGGTGGTGGTAGGTGGGAGTTGGGCCGGGTCCTTAATGGGTAGGGTTGCACGGGTCCAACAAGGCTAACCCGAAAGTAAAACTAAAGCAGGAATTAAAATACAGGTAATAAAATTACAGGAAGAAATACAGAAATAAAATTGCAGGAATTAATTAGCATGAAAATTAAAGAGCAGCTAATTAATTAACATAAAAATTTAAAGAGCAGATAATAGAATTACAGAAAAAAACAAAGTGCAGAAAATAAAATGCAGATAATTAATTAACATGAAGTTATAGGAATTTAAATACAGGATACTACATGATAAATACTAAATAAATACATTCAGGCAATTTACGTATTAGAATACGCATTCCGGGAACGGGGAGTGACATCTCTACCCTCCTTGAAAAAATTCCGTCCTCGGAATTTCAAATTCAAGCAAGATAGAAATATCGGGGCTAAACTAATCTAAGTACAAGCAATTCAATAAAGCAATCATTTTACAATGTCCATAGCAAGTAACATATCCATATTTAACAATCTACGTTATCTAGCAATTCTACCCATAAGGGGTTAAGCATGAGGAATCAAGACAATCAAGGTACACAGAAAAAGATATACCTTGTGAGTCAAACAGATGTGGATACCGTGATCGGATATCATCCTCACGTTCCCACGTTGACTCTCCCAAAGAGTGATGACCCCAAGCAACCCGGACAAGGTTAATTGTTCGGTTCTTGAGTATCTTCTCTCTTCGGTCCAAGATGGACACAGGCTGCTCCTCGTAAGACAGGTTGGTACCAACAACCAGTTCTGAATAATCGAGGATATGGCTTGGGTCTGATACATACCTTCGCAACTGAGATACATGAAACACGTCATGCACCTCTCGTAACGAAGATGGGAGTGATAAACGATAAGCAACATCGCCTATCCGATCAAGGATAACAAATGGGCCCACGTACCGCAGACTCAGTTTTCCGCGAACGCCAAATCTAATGACCCCACGAGTAGGTGAGATCCGCAAGAACACGTGGTCCCCAACAGAAAACTCTAGCGGCCTACGATGCTGGTCCGCCCAATGACGATGCCGATCCTGCACAACACGAAGTCGCTCTCTAATTCCCTTAATTACTTCAACCGTCTGAACAATCATTTCTGGGCCTAGCATCTTCCTTTCGCCGATATCATCCCATGCTAGTGGCGATCTACACTTCTTACCATATAGTGCCTCAAATGGCGCCATCTGGATACTGGCTTGATAACTGTTGTTGTATGAGAACTCGACCAAGTGCAGGTGACTCTCCCAAGACCCTCCAAAATCTAGAGTGCAAGCTCGCAACATGTCTTCTAAAGTCTGAATCGTCCTTTCTGATTGCTCGTCCGTCTGCGGATGGTAAGCCGTGCTAAATTTTAATTTGGTACCCAGACTATGATACAAGCCCTTCCAGAAATGCGATGTGAAACGGGTATCTCTGTCTGACACAATACTGACAGGGACTCCATGCTGCCTGACTATCTGCTGCATGTACAACTCTGCTAACTTTGCTGTAGATTGCCCTACTCTGAAAGGAAGAAAATGTGCCACCTTCGTAAGCCGATCTACTATCACCCAAATAGCATCCTTACCACTTGGTGATCTCGGTAAACCGGTCACAAAGTCCATTGTAATGTGTTCCTACTTCCATTCCGAGATAGGAAGCGGTTGCAATAATCCAGCTGGCCTCTGCTGTTTTGCCTTTACTTGCTGACATATCAAGCAATGGGAAACAAACCTAGCTATCTCCCTCTTCATCCCGTTCCACCAGAAGTGCTGCTTGATATTTTGGTACATCTTGGTCCCTCCAGGATGTATAGAATACTGGGAACTGTGAGCTTCTGCCATAACTTCCTGTCTGATATCTCCACTAGGTACACATAGACGTGATCCAAACCTAAGCGTACCATCTTCATGAATTTGTATCTCCTTTCTGAGTCCTGACTCACATTCTGCCCTAAGCTTCTGAATCCTTGGGTCCTGTGCCTGAGCTGCCTTGATCCTGCCTACCAAGTCGGATTGAACTTGTAGACTAGTCAGAACTCCTACATCACTAGGAAGTATAAGTTCGATGCCCATCTCTTGAAGGTCTTCTAAGATGTGCCTCTGTGTTATCAACATAAATGCGCCGCCTCTTCTGCTAAGAGCGTCTGCTACCACATTAGCCTTACCTGGATGATACTGAAGCTCCACGTCATAATCCTTGATCAACTCCAACCATCTTCTCTGCCTCATGTTCAGCTCCTTCTGAGTAAAGATGTACTTCAGTCTTTTGTGGTCTGTGTATATTTCCACTCGGTCACCATATAAGTAATGTCTCCATAGCTTCAGAGCAAATACTACTGCCGCTAACTCCAAATCATGAGTTGGGTAATTCTTCTCGTGGTCCCGAAGCTGCCTAGATGCATATGCTATCACCTTCCCGTGCTGCATAAGAACACATCCAAGTCCTTTACCTGACGCATCACAATATACTGTAAAACCTCCGGGTCCAACTGGCAATGTAAGAATAGGCGCTGATATCAACTTCTGCTTCAAAGTCTCGAATGATGCCTGACATTCTGTCGACCAAACGAATGGTACATCCTTCCGGGTCAAGCGGGTCATGGGTGCTGAAAGCCTTACAAAGTCTGACACAAACCTTCTGTAATATCCTGCCAATCCTAAGAAACTCCGTACATCAGCTACGGTCTTGGGTACTGGCCAACTCTCTACTGCTTCTACCTTCTTGGGGTCTACTGCTACTCCAGCTCATGATACAATATGACCCAAAAATGAAATGTGATCCGTCCAGAATTTACACTTGCTGAGCTTGGCATACAACTGGTTCTCTCTTAGAACCTGCAACACTTTCCTGAGGTGGTCTTCATGCTTCTCTTCACTAGCAGAATATACGAGTATGTCGTCGAGAAAGACAACGACAAACTGATCTAAGTATGGCATAAAGATACGGTTCATCAAATCCATAAATATAGCTGGAGCATTGGTCAAACCAAACGGCATTACTAAGAACTCATAATGCCCATACTTCGACCTGAATGCTGTCTTGGGAATATCCTCCTTCCGAACCCTCACCTGATGATCCCTGAACGAAGATCTATCTTGGAGAAAACTCTAGCCTTGCTCAACTGATCAAATAAGTCGTCGATCCTGGGTAATGGGTACTTGTTCTTTACTGTTGTCGCGTTGAGCTTCCTGTAGTCAATGCATAATCTGGACGTCCCATCCTTCTTCCCCACAAGTACCACTGGTGCTGCCCATGGCGATATGCTAGCTTGGATAAACTTCTTCTCCTTCAATTCTTCTATATGTTGATATACCTTGGCCTGCTCCGAATCCGCCATTCTGTAAACCCGATCTGATATCGGTTTAGTTCCAGGTGCCAATTCTATACTGAACTCAATATCTCTAACCGGTGGTAGACCTGGAAGTTCTTCGGGAAACACGTCTAGAAATTCTTCAACTACCTTCGGAATCTGAACTTCTGACATTGCTGTTACTACTCCCTGCTCTTGCTGAGTTGCCTCTGATCTGACCAAGGTGAACCTCTCCATGCCTGGAATATCAAAAGATACACTCCCACTACGACAATCTATTATCGCATGACTGTCTTTCAGCCAGTCCATGCCTAAGATAACGTCGAAATTTCCAACAGGAAATTCTATCAACCGGGCGGGTAAAGGATGCTCGCACACTACAACACTACATGCTAAACTAACTCTACTAACTCCCACGAGCCCATTACCAGTGAGTATATTCAACCTCCCTGGCAATGCCTCGAACTCCACTCCTAGTCGTGTCGCAAATTGTGCAGATATAAATGAATGGGATGCTCCTGAATCAAACAATGCTACTGCGGGATATGAGGCGACGAGAATGTTACCTGCCACAATATCTCCCGATGCCAATGCCTCTTCCAAGGACAGTGTGAATGCCTGCCCTCGACCTCCTTGTTGGTTCCCATGCTGTGGCCTAGCCTGGTGCTGCTGCTGGCCCCTGCCTTGATGATGCTGGGGTGGTCTATGCTGGTGTTGCTGCATCGGTGGCCCTTGCTGCCGAAACATCTGAGCCTGTGATACTAACGGACGCTGCGCCAACGGCCTCACTGCCAATGCTGGTCCTCGATACTGTCCTGTCCCTGGTGCTGGCAGAGCAGGAAACTGCTGCCCTGGTCCTCCTGACCTCGAATTCATGGGACATGTGGTAACCCGATGATCTAGGTTTCCACATATCAGACACAGTCCATTCAATGTCCGACACACATCTCTATTGTGCCCCATCTTCCCACAATAAGTGCAGCCTGCCGGGGGTTGCTGGTTCTTCCTCTGTTGCTGTTGCTGCTGCCTGGGTGGTGGTGCTGGCCCTCGCATCGCCACATCGTGGATACGAATGCCAGTGGATAGTGCTGTTGTTCGGGGCGCTGCTCCCCCTCCTCCTTCAATCTGACTGTGGGATCTCTTCTGACCCACAGTCCTTGCCGCAAGCCTCTGAATGGTGATCTCATACCTTCGGGTTACCGTCAATATTTCATCAAAAGTCTGGTAATTGTGCCCCTCTATCAATTGCAAGAGCTCAAGATGAAACCCTTACTGGAACCTCATCGCCCTCTGGCGCTCCGTCGCTACCATCTCTGGGGCAAACCTACTCAATCTGCAGAACTCCGCTGCGTAAGCATCTACAGTCTTGCCAGCCTGTCTGAGGTTGATAAACTTCTGTTGTAGCTCAAACTGTGCCACAACTCCATAGTACTTAGTCTTGAATCTTGCTGTGAAATCGTCCCAAGCCACAGGACGTTTGATGCCTACTTCCTCTGATTCCCACCAATCACGTGCAAGATCCTGAAGTAACAACTTCACTAGATCCACACGCTCTTCGGCCGGCACCTTAGCGGCTGTCAGGATAGCCTCAATATCCTTAAGCCATGCATCTGCTGAGATGGCATCCTCCGTGCCCTCGAAACGACGGGGGTTGTACTTGCAAAACCGGGCTGACGCTCCTGAATCTGTCCTTGCCCCTCTTTCCAATGCCGTCTGTAATCCTTGGTTGAGTAGTACATTCTGCTCTTGCAACTGAGGGTACATGCGCTGCTGGGCTAACATCTGGTGTTGCTGAGTAGCCATCATCCCTCTTATGATCTCCAGAAGGGCTGGTGTGTCCAATTCCACAGGGGTAGGTGGAACTATTGGTGGGGGTGGAACATCCGGATACTGTGATCCAGCTGCTGCTTCTACGATCACTTCTTCCTGGGTAGCCTCCTGAGTTAGTACCGGCTCTTGTTGCTGACCAACATGGTCAGGTTGTCCATGTTGCTGTCCATGTTGTTGCTGTCCAGCTCTGACAGGTGCGGACGAGGTGCCCCTAAGAAAAGGGACAAGAGAACAATCAAATGACCGGACATGAAGGATCAATGAAGTCAAGGGATACTGGAATGTCAAGATGGAGTTGAGAATCAATAAATCATGAGACCAAGAGGGAACATGTGTGATTGAGACATCCTATAAATCAAAACACCCCACAAGTCTGAAATCAGACCTGCATGGGCTACCACTAAAACTTTGTCACGCCCCAGAACCAGAATACTGGAGAGCGGGGGAGTGACTCAGCCAGCTACGTATTACGGGTAGATGAATACCGTATAATACGATCAATGCTGTCTAACCAGACGAGGGGGGTGCATACTACATAAAAGTCTTACTATGGTCATTTTACATCTATTGTCTCAATCATTCAAACAAGAAACAGAAATATAGAACAAGTAAGGTAAAGTAGTAAGGCGTCCCAAACGCTCAGTCAAAATGTTCTTGAGATCTGGCTTTACAAAATACAGCCAGATGATGTAGTAAGTATACACAATTGTTATCAGCTGCAGTCTGACTTAATTACAATTATGTAAAAGTAAGTACAAGACAATCCGACTAACATGTCGGTGCCAAACGGCAAGGTATAAAGTAGATAACAAAACGAGTGGTAAAGTTAAGGAACCCACTCGAGGCCTCCTGCAATCATTCCTCTAGTATTGACCATCCTGGAGGTGGAAGTACGCTGAGTCCTCGGGAACTGGCTCTAAATCTGGCCATACAAAACCAGAAAGGTTAGACCTCTAATAGCAAGTACCACAAGGGAGCACGACATGAGAACTAAAACCAGTAAGTAAGAGAATATAATAATAGATCTCTGCTTGCTACTAGGACTCACATCACATCAAGACACTTCGAACCAACCTCCCAACCAAACAAGGACAGAAGTTGGCCCGTCATGTCCTGACATTCTGATCATCCCAGTTAGGTAACAGAGTACAGTGCACAAACAAATCATCTTGAACGGCCAATCAACTCCTACGGCTTGCTATTATGAGTCCCAAGTTATCCTGGAATAATGCAATTAGGGATTCCTCAGTTCTTACTATGTGCAAGCAAGGCTAGTCTATCCAGTCGATCAATTGGCCCATGCATGAATTAGACGAGTCCTAGCAGGACGCCCGTCAATATACAATATACAATAATAATAAAAGCAGATACTGTTCCCTGCCCGTGTGGCAGATTTACAGTATCTGTGGGAACCAGCCGGCCCGTCGGGTACTACTCGTCCCAAGGGGGCTGCCATATAAGAATTCGGGAATCCATTCTCTCCATGCAATCATTATTTTATTTAACTTAATAGTCTCTACGTTGAGTGAAATCCCATGTCGTGGATCATGGTCATTCAAATGAGTACTTTCGTACGGGGTACGATATGCACAACTCTACAACGATACCAATGCGGTTAGGTTGCAGGTCTTACATAGCGTAATGCAACAATCAAATCTATCCACGGTAATCATGCCTTGACCATAAAGTACACATGCTTCTTTTGTAGAAAATAAATAAGTAAATAAATAAAAAATAGATTGAAGCCTGCATGTGCATGTATGTCAATATTCGAGATCAGCCAGTCGAGTACAGTAGTTCATAACATGAACGTGTCTCATTCATTTCATTCAATAAGACGACTAGCCAGTCTCTTAGTTCCAATTAGGAACGCATGATCAATTTAGTCAAGATCACAATCATTATCAATGGTGGCAAGGCATGAAAGTCAACTAGCATTCAGTGGGGTCGAGTCTACAACTCTCAGGGTTTAATTCTAGTCAATCCGGGTATCTATAACTCAATTCATGACACATGCTACATCCCACGTAACAATCTATATTTAACAGAAATATTAACATATCATGATCATATCAAGTTTATGCAAAAAGGCGTAAGGATATAAAATGGACGTTAAACATCTAATAAGATATCAATATACAGGGCTATAGAAGATCCAGGGTAAGCAGGCTACTCTCATGTCAGCCTACGCTTATGCCAGCGTACGCTCAGGTCAAGCTACGCTCAAGCCAGCGTACGCCCAGGTCAAGCTACGCTCAAGCCAAGCTAGCGTATGGGAGTCATACGCTTCCAAAAGGCAGCGTATGAACTCCATACGACTCCTTACTATCCAAGTGAGCGTATGCAAGTCATACGCTCCCCAAAGGCAGCGTATGGACTCCATACGACTCCTGACCATTCAAGTCAGCGTATGCAAGTCATACGCTCCCCAAAGGCAGCGTATGGACTCCATACGACTCCTGACCATTCAAGTCAGCGTATGCAAGACACACGCTCCCTAAAGGCAGCGTATGGACTCCATACGACTCCTGACCATTCAAGTCAGCGTATGCAAGTTATACGCTCCCCAAAAAGGTAGCGTATGAACTCCATACGACACACGCTTCCAAAAGGTAGCGTATGCAAGACACACGCTTCCTAAAAAGGCAGCATATGGACTCCATGCTGCGCTAAAGAGCACGCACAGCTCAGTGACGCAGCTAAAAAGCTAGCATACACTGCTCACTGTCTTCTCCAAACAGCAAGAACTCCATGGTTGTACCCCAAAGCTTCAAAAGTCTATAACTCTGTCAAAAATAAGTCCGAATCCAACTTTCCAAAGGTCAAAATTGGGTAGGATGAACTGCTCTACGACATGGAACCATCAAATCTTGAGAACAAAGGAGTTTGCTAGATCAAAACCCATAGACAACCGAAAATACAATAACTTAGATCTACAAAAAATGAACCAATGAAATCAAAAATACTAAGCACTAAACTCTCTTAGAATCATGAGAGGAAGAATATTGAACCATAAAATATGGTCCTCATGTAGAGCAAGATGTACTTGCCTAGTTGGTAGGTGGAGAGAGTAATGAAAGGAAGAAGAAGAAGTAATGGTGAAGAAGAAGTGAATGAGGAGAGAGAAGGGAGAGGGTGGCTTTAAATAAAAGGTGGTGGTAGGTGGGAGTTGGGCCGGGTCCTTAATGGGTAGGGTTGCACGGGTCCAACAAGGCTAACCCGAAAGTAAAACTAAAGCAGGAATTAAAATACAGGTAATAAAATTACAGGAAGAAATACAGAAATAAAATTACAGGAATTAATTAGCATGAAAATTAAAGAGCAGCTAATTAATTAACATGAAAATTTAAAGAGCAGATAATAGAATTACAAAAAAAAACAAAGTACAGAAAATAAAATGCAGATAATTAATTAACATGAAGTTATAGGAATTTAAATACAGGATACTACATGATAAATACTAAATAAAAACATTCAGGCAATTTACGTATTAGAATACGCATTCCGGGAACGGGGAGTGACACCTGGATAATTTACTGTCATATTATTTATTTTCTGTATTATTTATTTTGTTTTATATTGTTAGTTTCCTTTGTTATAAATTGTGCGTCCAAGCCATACTTGGATGCAAGCGACTCTATTAGTCGTTTTACTTTATTATATGTATGTTAACTTCGTTTTAGCTGACTACCTTCTTGTTGGGGGATATCCTTATATCTCCTTTGGCTGTGACACTCACACTACACAGTTTGAGACATGTTGCTAGGGGCACAACTTATTGACTAGCTATCTCTAAAGTCGTGTGACGGTAGATGATCGTAACTGCTATGACTAGGGTTTTAGAGACTCAAGCAGTTACAAAACTGGACGAGCCATGGACATGACTTGAACAGTATGGGAAATATTGGGGAGGACAGTCGTTAGTGCGTATGGGAATCCAAACAGGTAAACCACGGTCTCCGGATGGAACTGTGGCGATTTATTTGCAGATACCCTCTGACGTTTTGGACGTTATAGCCGGATACAGATGACTGGATGCAAGTTACGTACACATAGCCTAAAATCCCACCCATGTGCATGAAAGTTGTCCTCTAAATTGCACATTAGGCGATTAGAATCTCCTTTGCATATTTGTGTCTAGAATAGTCTTTTATATATTATTTTATTATTCTGACAGTTCATATTAGCTTGTTTTTCTTGTATCTTGCTACGTCCGTCTGAGGACCTGGTTTTTCCCCAGGTGTGTGTTCATGTCTTCCGTAGGTATCCTAGCCGAGATCGTGGTCTTCACCATTCATTCGAAGATGACGTGACTTGGTTCCTCCTTGCTACTTCCACTTAGCCTTCTATATATCATGTACTTCTTCCTGTTTATTTTGGTTGGTAGTGGATGTGTCTCCACCCAACATATTGTACCAAAATAATTCATATTATGATATCTTGTATTCCTTTATTTTGTGGATGAGATTAGTTATTTATGGTTTACTGTATTTTATAGCTTATGTATACATACAAGGCCCATGTACTTCGTATGTATACAGTTGGCATGTCTACGTTTCTAGTCCTACGTATTTTGGGACTGGGGCGTTACTTATTTTTGTGGTGGCCCATGCAGGTCTAGATAAATTGTTTGGTTACGTTGCCGTACCAAGCAAGCCTGCGTATAGGATTAGAGTCTAGAATCTCATCCACATACTTGACCGCTTTCTCGTTTGACTCCTCGAGTTGCATCTTGCTTGATCCCTTCTATCGTGAATCGTGCCCTTCTTTCGTGCTTGATAGAGATTAATAGGGTAACCCATACTAGGTGGACATGACCCATTGTTCCATCACCCTACTAGTTTAGCTCTTGTAAGTTGGGTAGAATGCCTCATGACCTAGCATTGCCTTCATCCATATGACTCATTATAGTAAATACTAAGTGGATTGCCTAGACTATAAATTTTTAAAGACCATACCTTATTGGTCGACCAAAGCCTTAAATAAGGATACAATAGGTCGACTGTATAGGCACCAAACAAGACTTAGATTCTTAAGGAGTTCGAACTAATTCTAGTTTCTTTCAATATTTATCTCATGTGCCTATATTTTTACCATCTTGACTAAATATTGCTACTATAGCCTTGTTTTGCAAGTTTAACCGTTATCAAACTTGTTCAAGACACATGCTATTGAGCACGCACTCACTAACATACTGTCTAGTCAGAACCGGTGCATGATGGTCTGATCAACCGAGTGCACTTTGGTTCACTTTTATTTATCGTTATATGTGGGTTAAGATATAGTTAAGCTTGCTCTCTAGAATCTCATCTACGTCTGCCTTGGCAATTCTCTTTTAAATTTATTCAGTCGTCTTTGAACAACGTGTTCGTATTCAATAAACATCTCCTTCGAACTCTTATTCATTTTGTCTTTCACTTAAATTGGAAAGACGGAATACTCGAACTTGATAGATAGACACCAAGTGTTCCCCTACGACCAAGATAGTTATAGTTAGCCATCAACCAAGCCATGTGTTTACAACCTCGCCTCGAATTATTTGCCCTACCCATTCGACTCTTGATCATGATCTCTAATCATTTGAAATTTAGAAATGACTAGAATTATTTCCTTAATACCCCTAAAACCTAGACGAGTATTTTCTCCCTAGGAAACCACCTGTCCTTGATCTCAAATCAATTTACCACCCCTTATTGACCATTAATCTCTGTCTCTTCTTGCGTTAACACGCGACCATCAATTACTCCCTAAATTAAATTCGTAATTTATTTCCGTAATTATCGAAATCACGATTTTTCTTATGCATGTGTTGAACGTAGTGATTTGATTGTTCCTCATTGCTATACCCTTGTACCCTCTCAACCCCCTACTTATTTTAATTTCGAGGACGAAATTCTTGAAAGTTGGGTAGGATGTAAAACCCCTAAATTTCTACTATATTTTTGTACTAATTTTTTTTCGTATTTATACGTCTCAATAACGTATTGTACATCACGCGCAAAATTTTGACTTTCGAAATTGTTCGACGAGTTCGAATATGTGTGAGCGTACATATTTTTTTTGAAAAATATTTTTTCTATTTGTATCGTTTCAAAATAATATATATAATAATTATTTTTAGCTATCGTATCAAAATTTTCAAGTTTATAAATTTATTTATAAAAAGCCTTTGGTTTATACAGTTATTAATAGTAAATAATATTCTTTGTACATACATATTTATTTCATAAATATTTTATTAGTTTATTTTTTTAATAATATTTATTATTTTCAAAATTAATATTATTAGTATTTTGGAAAATATATTTTTGAATTATTATGGCGATTTAAATCTTGATTTGATTCTATGGATTTATTTAAATAGTTAAAATAATATCTATATTTTGAAATTTGATTTATCTTATCTAATTTTAAGCTAAAGGTTGGAATTTAATTGGATTTAAATTGGATTTGGATTTGGATTGGATTTGGATTTGAATTTGGATTTAAATTTATTAGTAGCTAATTATCTATTGGGGTTTTAAATCAATTATAATCCTTATCTAACTGGAATTCCCACATCCTATAAATAGGAAGGTACTCCTCCATAAAATCCTCACCTCCACCAAATTTCCATAACTCAAAGTTCCTCCACTAAGGTGTCGTGCATCGTGTCCGTGTTGCCTTCTTCTTCCACTATATCTCATATTACAATTACAATTAATCCCGACTCCATAAACCCGAACACAAATCCAGTATACCGCCCCCACGTGTCAGATACACCCCGACACGGTACAGCCTAAAAGAACAACCCAACCCAAGTCCTCTTCTGTCCAAACCAACCCCAAGTCCTCTTCTGTCCAAACCGACCCCAAGCCCTCTGCTGTCCAAACCAACCCCGACACAATCGGAATGTCGCCTCCCAGTCATCATTGGAAAACCCCGTCCTGCCTACCATCATCGACGGCGTCCCTCGCCTGCGACCCCCCGAAAACCTCACAGCCGAACCCCCATCCACGACCACCTACGCAGCCACCGCCACCATCATTCATCATCTCCACCACGGCGTAACCACCAGCCATAGCCAGAACCGCCTCTGTCGACCACGACAATGCATCACCACCACCTTCGACGACTTCCCAAACCCCGAGCGCAGCCCAGATACGAAATCGGATCCTCCGCACACTCCAAGCCAGACCACCGCCAATGCCACCGGCCGGAAACTCTCAATCCGCCACCGAAAAAACCTAAAATTTCTCCAAAAGTAAACATCACCACCACCAACCTTATCTCTGTCGCCATCGACCTGGGAGCCAACAGCCCCACCGGCCGAGTCCGTCTAGCCGCTCTTGTTTGGCCGCGAGCTCCGCCCGGAGCTGAACCCATCCGCCGGATCTGTGCCTCACCGTCGGCCGAACTCACCGCTCGGCGCCTCCACCTAAACCCACCCATTGGCCGCCGCGTGCGCCAAGCACCGCCAAACCCCATCTCCGTCTCTTTCGTCGCCTCCACGCGCGCGGAGCCGCCTCCGCTCCCTAGCGACGGAGATCCCGCACCGCCGGCGCCGCCCCTTACCGAGCTTCTCTGGTCGCCCGACTCCTTTCCGCTCTCCTCACCCCCTCGAGCTCCTACTCCCACTCCTCTTCGTTCTCTCTTCCCCAAACTTCTTCTTCTGATCTCTCTTCTTTTTTTGTTTTTGTTATGCGTACGTTTTGGAGAAGAATAGTAAGTAAAAGTAAAGGATTGTTATTATTATTATTATTCTTATTTTTGTTGTTTGTGTAATAAATTATTTTCTTTTAAATTAATTAATTGTTGTTGTTTTATTATTTCCCTTATTATTATTATTATTATCATTATCATTATTATTATCATTAGTTTACTGTTAGAATTATTATTATTATTATTACAACAGGTTAACTAGGATTAAGGATCAATATAAATTATTAATATTATTTTATTTAGTATATATATTATTACAAATAATATCAGTATTACTAATATCTCAAATTTGTATTAATTATTACTAAAAATCATTTTTGTGGTTATCTTTATATATACATCTTTTTTTTCTTTCTTGTATAAATATATATACACATTTATATAAATATTATATTTGGCTTGTTCTTTTTAAAGAATATAATTTTCCAGATTATTAATATCTGTCTAAACTATTTTTAGTAAAAAGGTATATTTTATCTATATGATAGATGTTGACAAACTTAGAATTATTTTTGTTAAAATAATTTTCTTAGATTTTGTAGTTATATTTAGATTATCTAAAAACTATTTTTAAATAGTATAAATTATTTCTTTAAAATAATAGACGTATCTCTCACTCAAACTCTCTTCGGTTATCGTCACCCATCATGACTAAATCTTGCTTCCCTATTTCCTCGTTACTTCGGACCTTTACACATCGAACATGGCTATTGGACTAATTGAGACCTGTCAGATCCTCGCACCACACCAGGCAGCTCACCAGGCGTCGCAACAGGTAAGTATACCTTGCTAATTTACTGTCATATTATTTATTTTCTGTATTATTTATTTTGTTTCATATTGTTAGTTTCCTTTGTTATAAACTGCACGTCTAAGCCATACTTGGGTGCAAGCGACTCTATTAGTCGTTTTACTTTATTATATGCATGTTAACTTAGTTTTAGCTGACTACCTTCTTGTTGGGGGATATCATTATATCTTCTTTGGCTGTGACACTCACACTATATGGTTTGAGACATGTTGCTAGGGGCATGACTTATTGACTAGCTATCTCTAAAGTCGTGTGACGATATGTAAAACCCCAATAATTTATAACTATTTTAGTGCTTTAAGAATTATTTTTCTATATTATTTGGTATTAATGTGGTAATTGGTATATATACGTAATTATAGATATATATATATATATATATATTATATGCATGATGGTGTGCTTGAAATATTTTTAAACTATTAAAAAATATAGTCTACAATTATTACAAATATTTTATTACTTAAATTAAGTATTATAAAAAATTTTCTTGTGATTATATATATATATATATATATATATATATAGTTATAAAAAAAAGTCTCTCAGGTGGTCGGCCCAAGGGAACCGACCACAGCAGGTTGATGAGAGTTAAAGCAAAGGAAAGAAAAGAAAATGAAACAACCCAACCCACCCACCTAAAGTGGGCAGGCCCCACCCCATATATACTTGCTGCTGTACGCAGCAAGCTTTCGAAGCAAACCCACAACCCGTGGGATTTACTAAAACTAAACCTATTAGCATTAGGTTTTGTGAGAAGTTGTTATATATATAACTTTTTCTACAAACCTCAAAATCCTAGACTTCCAAAACCAAAGTTGCAGCAGATCATACCCCCTTTGCCTACAAGTTCGTTTCACCAGCGATGAAGTTTTGTGCACGACGAACGGAGCATCGAAAGTCAGCCCCGCGTCACCCACGGAGCAGTTTTCCCACTCAAGGTACCCTACTTCCCTACGACGTAATTTTTTACTCGTAGCACCGATTTTCGATCCGTAAGATTTTCTGGAAAGTAGAGTTGACCCTATTCGAGATCCTCCAGGTGGATTTTGAAATAACCCATTGACTTGCTCGAACAATCGAGACGAAGTTACAGAAAAACCTGTTTTCTGTAATACTAAAGACTGTTTTAAAACGACAACTTGTCGGCCAATTTTCTTGCTGTGCAGTAAAGAATTATATAAACTAATTGAACACATGTGAAGACAACATAACCACGACTAAAACGCAACCTGTAGATTGCTATTTCGATTTCTGTACAAGAATTAACCCCATTTTAAACTTGAGCGAAAAACTGTTTTCAAAATAGTAAATTTTAGGGAATTTTCTCCGATACGACGTGCGCCCCGACAAACCGGGCGACGTGGTCGCACGCTTTATGCATCGAAAGGCGCGTATGGACGTTGCGGACGTGTGGGAACTGACGGAACTCAGTTTCGTCGCGTGTGCACGACGAAATCAACGCGTATCCGTCAAGATACCCCGTATCGGCGTTTTGCAAACTTGCCTATAACTTCGTGTACAGTAGTCGAATCGAGACGAAACTTGTGCCAACAGGTCTGAATCAAAATTCTGGTCCTGTGTGCCAAGTTTGGTTCGATTCTGAGAAGGTCGAATCGGAACCCATTTTTGGCGGGCCTGTGATCCACTCAAACGGGCAATTTTGTACACGGCTTATCGGAATCCAAAACTGGACATTCCGTTGAGTTCCTTTCCTCAAACTAAAATCGTAGACATATAGTTTGACAACTTTAGAGACCATAGACTTTGGCACGTGTTTCGGTGCAAAGCGGGTCCAACGGCGGACATCGTTTTGACCCGAAATTACGATTTTGCCCCTGTTCCAGAATTTGACTTTTGGACAGGTATTTTCTAGGTATATCTTTTACATCGAGTGCATTTTTTATATTTGTTTCAGTGTCCGGAGTTGTTTGGAGACTGTGACGCTTCTTGGCTGACATTATGATTTCTTGGGATTGCCACATTGCACCATCAGGCAAGATACCTTGCCACCTTACACTGTGATTGTTATATTTCTTATTTTTAGTTGTTATTTTTAGCATTTCGTTTCTTGATATTTATACTGTGCGTCCAAGTCACACTTGGGTGCAAGCGACTCTATCGGTCGTTTACCTCGCTTATTTATTTCTCTTGCATTGACTTAGTCTAGTGACCACCCATTGATGTTTAGGTATTGGTATATCTCATACGGCCTTGACACTTGTTGTATCACGTGATGTGAGTCACATGTAGGACACGTACCCGCGTAGTCGGCTGGCCACCGATACGTATGGAGCATGCAACGGATAGGAGTAACTGCCAATAGTATTGTATGTTAGAAGACTTGGCGGTTATTAGAGGTTCATATCAGTCATGGAGATGATGATACTAGGCATTGGATGGGGAGAACAATACCTGACGTATGGGCTTCTTTACACTTCCCTGATTACCTGTGTGCTCCTCCGGAGACGCAGGCTCCAGGCGCCCTCTGACGTTTCCCAGAGCGTTATGGACGTAGCCCCTTGCACATGGTGCCCTCTGACGCTTCCAGAGCGTTATGGACGTAGGCCCCTGGTGCTTTTTTTGGGAACTATGCCGATCCCATTTACAGCCAGGGCTCATGCGTCGAAAGATTGTATCTCAACTGCATAATCACAGTAGAATGGTCAGGAACCCGATTGCATGCATATCTTTTTTCTTGTTATATTATCACAGTTTATATGGCATGGTGTTTTCTTATATCTTGCTATGTCCCCTGAGGACCTAGTTATCTCTCCAGGGTTAGACGATTTTCTACAGGAGTACGGAGCGGCGTTGGAGCTATCCTACATTGATGACGAGGCAGCACCTTTTGATTTCTAGTCTATTTCTTATCTGAGACAGTTGTAGACATTATTTTACATCTCTATTCTTTCTATTTTTGTGGAGGTTGGACTCTAATCTTGTGAGACTATTTTTCATAGCTGTTTGGAGTGAGTATGTTCACCCGGCTATCTTTTGATACTCTTATTTATTTATTTGGACTCTATTATCTTCTGTGTTGAGCTGTGATGAGATTATATTATATTATTCTGGCCTGTGATTATTTTATTTACAGCTTATATGCATATATGAGGATTCCACATATTAGAGTATTTTTCGTATATGTGCAGCTGGCATGTTCACGTACTCGGTCCTACGTATTTTGGGATAGGGCGTTACATGTTTTTGTGGTGGCCCATGCAGGTCAACGTTAATATTGTTGGGTTACATGACTGTGCCCAACAAGCCTGCATATAAGAATAGGAATATCTCATCCAGAACTACTACTACCTCTTGACCTCCAATCTTTTGAAACTTCCTTGATTATTTGATTTACTTCATATCTAATCTTTCCTAATATCAACTTATCTTCCTCGTGCCAACAGTATGCATTTAAGAAGCGGACGCAATATTGCCTTGGCCCTCACATCTGGTGAGGAGGCTACTCCGGAAGGACAGAATCCTTTCATAACTCCAGCGACACCATACCAGCCAGGACAGTCGTAGCCTACTACGACACCGACGACGGAGTACCCAGAGATCGCAGCACCCCCAGGCAGCCAGGCTGGGCAGACCACTACCATGCCGCCGGGAGGGAATGTACCACTGCCTCCACCACCACCATTCCCTCAGCACTTTCCCCTACAGTCGGGACCTCAGATACCTCCACTACCGACTGATGGGAGCCCTACTAATCAGTTTATGTACGCCATGATGCAGGCTCAGTGGCAGCAGACTGAGCTGATGAGACAGACAATGATGGCAGCATTAGCTAGACCTCTACCACCACCTCCAGTACCAGTACCAGCACCAGTACCGGCTCTGCATCCTTATGAAGGCTCTATCATGAATTTCACAGATATGAATCCTAAGGCCTTTAGAGGAACAGAGAAGCCATTAGAGGTATCACAGTGGCTTATTAGTACCGAGAAGCTACTAAAGGCATCCCAGTTGCCAGCTCGAGATTGGATGACAGCGGTGGACCTACTATTGGAAGATAATGCTCACCACTGGTGGAAGGCGGAAGAGAGACGATTAGGCACTAGGATCACCTGAAAGCAGTTCTATGATGCATTTTATGAGATATTCTTTCCTATTCATGTTCGAGATGGTCTCTATGACCAGTTCCTACATCTGAAGCAAGGGAATATAACAGTTGACGAGTATGACTCGGAGTTCAATCGCCTGACTTGATTTGGTGCGGGATTGATTCCGACAGAGTTAGAGAAGGCGAGGAGATTTCACCAGGGGCTTGCACCAGAGCTCAAGTCTTATACGACTACCCAGTCTTGAGTCTTCCATTCAGCTGTCCTGGAAGAAGCTCGTGCTCAGAAGATTCTTCGCAAGGAGCAGCAGCAGACATCGAGACGACATACCCCAGCAGTTACACCAGCCCGAGCCACCCAAAGTGGACCTATTAGGAGGGCCACAGGATAGTTCCAGCAGAGGCCCTCACCTTATCAGAAGCCCGTTTGCCATTACTGCAGAAAACAAGGACATCTCCAGAATGACTGCAGGACTCGTCTTGGATTATGCTTGAGATGTGGATCCAATCAGCACATGCTCAAGGACTGTCCGGAGCAATAAGCGATAGTACAAGCTCGACAGAACTCGAGGCCTACAGCCCCAGCTCTTCCAGTACCACGGCCCGTAGCAGGAGCACCTCGTCTACCATTGCCTCCCCAAGGCATACAGTACAACAAGGCCAGAGCTCAGGGCCCAGGACTGAATTATGGACAGGTATTCTCACTTGCTGTTGAGGATATAGAGACAGAGGCAGAAGTTATAGCAGGTATGGTTTTAGTTGCATCTCTTTCTGCTATTATATTATTTGATAATGGAGCCACACATTCGTTTATAGCCACTAGTTTTGCCACTAGACACAGCATTCCCATCACACCCTTAGCTAAGAATGTTAAAATCCTCACTGGAGGAGGAGTTGTACCTGTTAGTGGTGTTTATAGATGTTGTCCTGTAGTGATAAGTGGCAGAGAGATGATGGCACGACTTCTTGTATTCCCTATGCCAATATTTGATGTGGTTCTTGGAATATACTGGTTGAGCCAGTATTTCGCTCTAATAGACTGCCATAGGAGCAGTATTATCTTTAGACTACCGAATGCGGCAGAGTTTGAGTTCACCAAAGAAGACGGAGAGAGTTGTGATACACCCACATCGGGGACTCATATGATGATGCATGACACCCCTCAGCACCCTATTATCACCGAGTTCGAGGTTGTTTTCCCCGAGGAATTGCCAGGACTACCACCTGACCGAGATATTGAGTTTTCTATTGAGCTTATTCCCGGAGCCGAGCCTATTTCATCTCGAGTATATCGTCTGGCACCCAAGGAGTTGATAGAGATGAAGATGCAGATTGATGACTTATTAGAGAAGGGATTTATTCGTGCCAGTGCGTCACCATGAGGAGCACCCGTTCTTCTTGTGCCTAAGAAAGACGAGACAGTGTGCATGTGCATCGACTACAGAGCATTGAATGCAGTGACGGTAAAAAACAAGTATCCCTTGCCGCGTATAGACGATCTATTCGATCAACTGAGTGGAGCAAAAGTATTCTCCAAGATTGACTTACGATCAGGCTATCACCAATTGAAGGTTTGGAAGGAAGACATTGTAAAGACAGCTTTTCGATCAAGGTATGGACACTACGAGTTCTTGGTCTTGCCTTTCGGTTTGACCAATGCACCCGCAGTCTTCATGAGTTTAATGAACAAGATCTTTCACCAATACTTGGACAAATTTGTAGTAGTCTTTATAGATGATATCTTGATTTACTCCAAGAGTCAAGAGGAGCATGAGCAGCATCTACGGATAGTTTTAGAAACATTGAGGAATGAGCGACTTTTCGTGAAGCTTAGCAAGTGTGATTTTTTTATCAAGGAGGTATCATTTCTTGGTCATGTTATTACGGGCGATGGTATATCAGTGGACCCTGAGAAGATCACAGCAGTCGAATCATGGCCCGCTCCTATATCAGCTTCTGAGGTGAGAAGTTTATTCGGACTTGCGGGTTACTACCGACAGTTCGTGGAAGATTTCTCTCGAATAGCGGGGCCTATGACTTGATTAACTTGCAAGGATCAGGAGTTTGTATGGACATATGAGTGTTAAGCCGCTTTTGACGAGTTGAAAAAGCGATTGACCACAGCACCGATATTGACACTACCATCGGGCCCGGGAGGATTTGTGATCTACAGCGATGCATCCGGGAAGGGATTAGGATGTGTATTGATGCAGCACGGTCGGGTAGTAGCATATGCATCACGACAGTTGAGAGTGCATGAGAAGAATTATTCGACCCACGATCTAGTGCTCGCAGCGGTTATCTTTGCTTTGAAGCTATGGAGACACTACTTGTACGGCAAGAAGGTTGATATCTACACTGATCATAAGAGCCTCAAGTACGTGTTCACACAGAAAGAGTTGAATATGTGACAGTGACATTGGTTAGAGTTGATAAAGGATTATGAGATCGAGCTTCATTATCATCCGGGTAAGGCTAATGTCGTGGCAGACGCATTAAGTCGTAAGCCCTGGCACACGTTTTGACTACGCAGAAGGAGTTGATTAGAGACTTGGAGCAGCTTGGTATTGAGGTAGTATCACCTGGAGCCGATGGCGTATTAGCCAACCTCCAAGTGCAATCATCATTGGTAGAGCGCATCAAGGCAGCATCGCCCAGTGATGCTAGATTTCGACGGCTAAGAGAGGACTGAAGCAGGAGAGCAGACGGGATTGAGGATCCACCCCGATGGGGACATTGCGATGTGGTGATCGCATTTATGTTTCCAATGGAGAGTTACGGTAGGAGATGTTGGCAGAGGCTCACAGTTCGGTATATTCTATTCATCCCGAAGGAACCAAGATGTACCGTGATTTACGGCAGTATTATTGGTGGCATGGAATGAAGCGGGAGATAGCTCGTTTCGTTGCAAAGTGCTTAGTATGTCAACAGGTGAAGGCGAAACACCAGAGGACGGCCGGATTATTACAGCTGCTACCCATTCCCGAGTGGAAATGGGAGCACATTACTATGGATTTCGTCACGGGTTTTCCTCGGAGTCCTAGGGAACGTGACGTAGTGTGGGTGATTGTGGATAGACTTACAAAGTCAGCCCATTTCTTACCTTTTAGAGTGGGCCAGTCGACAGAGGTATTGGCAGAGATGTATATGGAGCAGATTATGAGATTATACGGTATGCCTGTTAGTATTATGTCGGACCGTAACTCGAGATTTACCTCACATTTTTGGAGGAGTATGCAAGAGAGTTTGGACACCCGATTGAAGTTTAGCACGACATACCATCCTCAGACAGACGGTCAGTCGGAGCGTACCATTCATACGCTAGAGAATATGTTGAGAGCGTGCATGGTTAATTTTGGCGATTCATGGGAGGACCATCTTCATCTTGTTGAGTTTTCCTACAACAATAGCTATCAAGCGAACATTCAAATTGTTCCATTTGAGGCATTGTATGGTAGGAAGTGTCGGTCTCCTGTTTGTTGGAGCGACATAGGAGAGCGACAGCTATTGGGTCCCGAGTTGGTCTTGAGCAAAGTGGAGACAGTAAAGAAAATTTAGGACCACCTACGAGCATCGCAGGATCGTCAGAAGCAGTGGCAGATAATCGTCGTCGACCCTTGGAGTTCAAAGAAGGCGACCATGTGTTCTTGAAGATATCCCCTATTAGAGGCACGATTCGATTCGGAGGACGTGGCAAGTTGAGTCCAAGGTACATCGGGCCTTTCGATGTCTTGGAATGTGTTGGAGAGGTTTCCTACAGATTGGCCTTGCCATCGTCGCTAGAGAGAGTGCATAACGTATTCTATGTATCTCAGTTAAGGAGGTATATGGCGGACAGTAATCATGTGCTTGATCACTCCGAGATCAAAGTTGGACCGAGTTTGTCGTACGAAGAGCAACCAGTAGTTATCATCGATCGTCGAGTGAAAGTGTTGCAGAATCAATCTATTCCATTGGTTCGCGTGGCATGGAAGCATCACTCGCCAGGAGAGTCTACTTGGGAGCGCGAGGACGACATCCGTAATCGCTACCCGCATTTGTTCGAAGACGAAGGTATGTCTTACATTTTCAGCTCTTAAGAAACTATTATTTTCCTTGCATTACATTTGATCTCCCGACCTTAGTTTAATTCCGAGGATGAAATTTTCTTTAAGTTGGGTAGGATGTAAAACCCCAATAATTTATAACTATTTTAGTGCTTTAAGAATTATTTTTCTATATTATTTGGTATTAATGTGGTAATTGGTATATATACGTAATTATAGATATATGTATTATATGTATGATGGTGTGCTTGAAATATTTTAAATTGTTAATAAATATAGTCTACAATTATTACAAATATTTTGATACTTAAATTAAGTATTATAGAAATTTTTCTTATGATTATATATATATATATACATATATATATATATATATATATATATATATATATATATATATATAGTTATAAAAAAAATAAAAAAATAAACAATAAAAAAAGTCTCTCAGGTGGTCGGCCCAAGGGGGAACCGACCACAGCAGGTTGATGAGAGTTAGAGCAAAGGAAAGAAAAGAAAAGCAAAGGAAAGAAAAGAAAAAAAATGAAACAACCCAACCCACCCACCTAAAGTGGGCGGGCCCTACCCCATATATACTTGCTGTTGTACGCAGCAAGCTTTCGAAGCAAACCCACAAACCCGTGGGATTTACTAAAACTAAACCTATTAGCATTAGGTTTTGTGAGAAGTTGTTATATATATAACTTTTTCTACAAACCTCAAAATCCTAGACTTCCAAAACGAAAGTTGCAGCAGATCATACCTCCTTCGCCTACAAGTTCGTTTCACCAGCGACGGAGTTTTGTGCACGACGAACGGAGCATCGGAAGTCAGCCCCGCGTCACCCACAGAGCAGTTTTCCCACTCAAGGTACCCTACTTCCCTACGACGTAACTTTTTACTCGTAGCACCGATTTTCGATCCGTAAGATTTTTTGGAAAGTAGAGTTGACCCTCTTCGAGATCCTCTTGGTGGATTTTGAAACAACTCATTGACTTGCTCGAACAATCGAGACGAAGTTGTAGAAAAACCTATTTTCTGTAATACTAAAAATTGTTTTAAAATGACAACTTGTTGGCCAATTTTTTTGCTGTGCATTAAAGAATTATAGAAACTAATTGAACACATGTAAAGACAACATAACCACGACTAAAATGCAACCTATAGATCGCTATTTCGATTTCTGTGCAAGAATTAACTCCATGTTAAACTTGAGCGAAAAATAGTTTTCAAAATAGTAAATTTCAAGGAATTTTCCTCGATACGACGTGCGTCCCGACAAACCGGGCGACGTGGTCGCACGCTATACGCATCGAAAGGCGCCTATGGATGTTGCGGACGTGTGGGAACTGACGGAACTCAGTTTCGTCGTGTGTGCGGGACGAAATCAACACGTATCCGTCGAGATACCCCGTATCGGCGATTTGCAAACTTTCCTATAACTTCGTGTACATTCATCGAATCGAGACAAAACTTGCGCCAACAGGTCCAAATCAAAATTTTGGTCCTGTGTGCCAAGTTTGGTTCGATTCTGAGAAGATCGAATCATAACCCATTTTTGGCGGGCCCCGCGACCCACTCAAACGGGCGATTTTGTACATAGCTCATCGGAATCCAAAACTGGACAAACCATTAAGTTCCTCTCCTCAAACTAAAATCGTAGACATGTAGTTTGACGACTTTAGAGACCATAGACTTTGGCACGTGTTTCGGTGCAAAACGGGTCCAACGGCGGACATCGTTTTGACCCGAAATTATGATTTTGCCCCTGTTCTAGAATTTGACTTTTGGACAGGCGTTTCCTAGGTATATCTTCTGCACCGAGTGCATTTTTTATGTTTGTTTCAGCATTCGGAGTTTTTGGAGACTGTGACGTTTCTTGGCTGATATTATGATTTTTTGGGATTGCCACATTGCACCATCAGGCAAGATACCTTGCCACCTTACACTGTGATTGTTATATTTCTTATTTTTAATTATTATTTTCAGCATTTTGTTTCTTGATATTTATACTGTGCGTCCAAGTCACACTTTGGTGCAAGCAACTCTATTGGTCATTTATAGCGCTTATTTATTTCTCTTGCATTGACTTAGTCTAGTGACCACCCATTGATGTTGAGGTATTGGTATATCTCATACGCCCTTGACACTTGTTGTATCATGTGATGTGAGTCACATGTAGGACACGTACCCGTGTAGTCGGCTGGCCACCGATACGTATGGAGCGTGCGACGGATAGGAGTAACTGCCAATAGTATTGCATGTTAGAAGACTTGGCGATTATTAGAGGTTCATATCAGTCATGGAGATGATGATACTAGGCATTGGGTGGGGAGAATAATACCTGACGTATGGGCTTCTTTGCACTTCTCTGATTACCTGTGCGCTCCTCCGGAGACGCAGGCTCCAGGCGCCCTATGACGTTTTCCAGAGCGTTATGGACGTAGCCCCTTGCACATGGTGCCCTCTGACGCTTCCAGAGCATTATGGACGTAGGCCCCTGGTGCCCTTTATGGGAACTATGCCGATCCCATTTATAGCCAGGGCTCAAGCGTCGAAGGATTGTATCTCAACTACATATTCACAGTAGAATGGTCAAGAACCCGATTGCATGTATATCTTTTTCCTTATTATATTATCATAGTTTATATGGCATGGTATTTTCTTGTATCTTGCTATGTCCCCTGAGGACCTGGTTATCTCTCCAGGGTTAGACGATTTTCCACAGGAGTACGGAGCGGCGTTGGAGCTATCCTACATTGATGACGAGGCAGTACCTTTTGATTTCTAGTCTATTTCTTATCTGAGACAGTTGTAGACATTATTTTACATCTCTTTTCTTTCTATTTTTGTGGAGGTTGGACTCTGATCTTGTGAGACTATTTTTCATAGCTGTTTGGAGTGAGTATGTTCACCCGGCTATCTTTTGATACTCTTATTTATTTATTTGGACTATATTATCTTCTGTGTTGAGCTGTGATGCAATTAGATTATATTATTCTGGCCTGTGATTATTTTATTTACAGCTTATGTGCATATATGAGGATTCTATATATTGGAGTATTTTTCGTATATGTGCAGCTGGCATGTTCACGTACTTGGTCCTACGTATTTTGGGACTGGGGCGTTACACGGTAGATGATCGTAACTGCTATGACTAGGGATTTAGAGACTCAAGCAGTTACAAAACTGGATGAGCCATGGACATGACTTGAACAGTGTGGGAAATATTGGAGGAGGACAGTCGTTAGTGCGTATGGAAATCCAAACAGGTAAACCACGGTCTCCGGATGGAACTGTGGCGATTTATTTGCAGATACCCTCTGACGTTTTGGACGTTACGGCCGGATACAGATGACTGGATGCCAGTTAGTACACATAGCCTAAAATCCCACCCATGCACATGTTGTCCTCTAAATTGCACATTAGGCAGTTAGAATCTCCTTTGCATATTTATGTCTAGAATAGTCTTTTATATATTATTTTATTATTCTGACTGTTCATATTAGCTTGTTCTTCATGTATCTTGCTACGTTCGTCTGAGGACCTAGTTTTTTCCCAGGTGTGTGTTCATGTCTTCCGCAGGTATCCTAGCCGAGATCGTGGTCTTCACCATTCATTCGAAGATGACGTGACTAGTTTCCTCCATGCTACTTCCACTTAGCCTTCTATATATCATGTACTTCTTCCTTTTTATTTTGGTTGGTAGTGGATGTGTCTCCACCCAACATATTGTACCAAAACAATTCATATTATGATATCTTGTATTCCTTTATTTTGTGGATGAGATTAGTTATTTTTGGTTTACTGTATTTTGCAGCTTATGTATACATACAAGGACCCTGTACTTCGCATGTATACAGCTGGCATGTCTACGTTTCTAGTCCTACGTATTTTGGGACTGGCGCGTTACAGAAGATTTCGTCATGACAAGGTTAGGAATATCTAGATATTAAGTTGAGATTAGATATTTGTTAAGGATAGATATTTTTACTTGGGCCTTTAGCTTGAGGCTTAAAATTAAACTAGCTAGAGGCCTTTACAGCTCATGAAACTTAACCCTAACCATAGAAATAACCCTAGGCTGTCATCAAAGGATCTCCACCTCTATATAACAACTCTTAGCACCCCTTTGCCTCTTTTATATAGCCTCTTAAGAACCCTAATATTGTTCTTCCCCAAATTACCCCCAATTCTTCATTTCTCCTCCAAATTGAGTCTAGTCTTTTGCGTTGGACTCTATTCCTGGTGTAGAGACTGTGGGAGACTAGCTAGCAAAGATTTGGAAGCTTGGGATCATTGCAAATTGGAGAAGGACCCTCATTTATTAAGCTTTTCATTGAGATTCACTCTTAATAGGTACAAACCTATCAAACTCATTCAAATTCTTGATTTCTTTCCATAGTTGCATTCAATTAGGTGTCCCATAGCTGTAGACCAAGTTTGGTAGGAATTGGTGTCCATTCACTACTAGAATGAGTCATATTAGCGACGTCCAAAAACGTCGCTAATAAGTAAAAATACGTCGCTAAATTAATTTAGCGACGTAATTAGCGACGGAATAACCAGGTCGCCGAAAAGCTAGTCGCAGATCAAAAGTTCGTCGCCAATCGTCGTTGTTGCGATGAATAGTCTACGACACTAAAACGTCGCAAACTTAGCGACATCCGACGACATTTATATTACGTTACCAATTTAGCGACGTATATAGCGACGTCTATTCGTCGCATGTGGTGACATGGCAAGGTTTGCCATGTCAGCATGTTGGGCGACGTTTAGCGACAGCCCATCGCAGTTAGCGACGTTTAGATACATATTTGCGACGTACTTTCGCGTCGCAAATCCGTCGCCAAACGTCACAATCCGTCGCTAACAAGCTGGAAAATTAAAAATAAAATAAAATACAGTTTTCAAATCCTGCACACTGTACTTTATATACAGTTTAAATAAAAATCCTGCACTTTATATACAGTTTGAATACTAATCCTGCACACTGCACTTTATATTCAAATCCTGCACACTGTACACTACACTTTATATTCAAATCCTGCACACTGCACTTTACACTTTACACTGCACTTTATATCATCACAAACATCATCACAGACACATCATAGGGCCAATACATACAACTCATAACAAACATCATCACAGACACATATCCCGCATCACAGACATAAATATATTCAAATCCTGCATACTACACTTCACAGACACACATCATCACAAACATCCAATAGAGTCAAATAAAAATGTGAGATGATAAAAAGTCTTCCACCAGTGTATAAACAAAAGTGTACCAATAAACAATTTACCCATAGGGCCAATACATACAACTCATAAAAAAATTAATAAAATTACTGAGGACCCATGATGCGCATCTGAGATAGCATGTACTCATACTGCTTCTGTGTGAGCTGCACCGTAGGGGCAGTAGGAGGCAGTGCAATGTCTGGAGTCGACGCCGTCGATGGACCGGGAGGACATATCTGCTCCAGCTCTCATAGTCGCTCAGCATGCGCAGCAAGGGTACTCACCATCCTCCGAGTACTCTCTTCAATCGAAGTATGTACCTGAGTGAGTGAGGCAGATATGGTCCTCTGCGATCCCTCTAGCTCGACCTGTCTACGCTCTGTGCGCTGCATAGACTCAGTGAGCGTGTGCAAGCTCATAGCTGTAGCCTGCTGTAGACTCATCAGCTCTTGTATACTGCGCTCGACCGCATCAAATCATCCGGTGATCATCGTATCGTCGGATTGTCGCTCTGCGGTATGGTGATCAGAAATCTGCTGCTGCAACTCGCGATGCAGCTCGTCGATCTGACGACCAATATCCTGAGCTCGTGATGATGCCTGCAAAGCTGGAGACTACGCACTGACAGAGGGGGCCCGGGATGACTCTGAAGCCAAATAGGCACCGTAGGATCCCGTACCGTAGTACGTACCCTTCTGAAGACCACCAACGGCGGTCATCCAGAGGTCGTCCGACGATGGAGCTGTAGGCGACTGGAAGGAAGTACCAGCCCCTCCCTCTGCTGGCGCACTAGCAGCAGCAGCCGCCTCCTCTTGCAGCCGAAGAAACTCGGCCTAGAATAATGTTTGCTAACGTCTAAGTGTTTGTTAAGTCTATATTGATATATATTTTCTTGTTTTCTAAATTATAGTAAATTAATATAAAGATAGAACGTACATACGCCTGTGTCGCCCTCTCGTCAATGAACTCCCCAGCCCTCCGATGGGTGACCAAGAAGACGGTCACCATATTGGGGTCCTCACCCTTTTTTACCTGTTAAAATATATTATCTATTACTAGTATTAAACATTCTATCCAACTATATATAAAATGGTGTCCGTCATAGGAAACGTACCAGATGACGAAAATGCTTCGTCATAGGAATGGAGCCACCACACCACTTACTGGCGCTCGACCGTGCCACCTTGGCCTTCTCAGACCGCTCCTGGTACCTGGCCTTGTCGAATCTAGCCTTCATCGCAGTCCACTGCTCTGGCATGATCCAACCATAGATCGGCTTTTCGGAGCGATTACGAGACTTCTGGTCGTGGATCGCATCACGGATGAGCTTACCTGCGATGACAGAAAATTGGGCCTCGAGCTTCGTCGTCCGGTGTGGTGGATAGAAATAGATCCTCTACAAGAAGTAAAATAGAAAAGTGTATAATATACACAAATGATTATTAAAATTTAAAAATAAACAAATTTTTTACCTTGAAGTGGGCCAACCAAAAGGCCTTCCTATCTGCGGAATCATCTGAGTAGTTAATCCAAGGCCCACCATAGTTCTGCCTCAGAAATAACCCCAGCTGTCTCTATACTGCAGGAGGCCGATATCTATACAATAATATATTTCATAAATATATATGTACATATAATCATTTAAGAAATATATATTAACTAATTAACTTACTTCGTAGGTCCGTCCGTCCAAATCTCCATACACGTCTCGTCCGGGGGAGCGCATGGAGGGTCGCTCTCACCTCCTGCCTGGACAGGATCAGTCTGATCGCCGTCCTCCATATGCTCGGCGTCGGCTCTCCCTATGGAGCCATCGGCAGGAGGAATATTGGACGCAAGAGGAATGCTGGACGCGGGATCAGGAATGCTGGACGATGAGGGAGGAGTCGCCAACCTGCTGGAACTGCCCTATCCGGTAATAGACCGGGAACAGAACGGTACACTGGCGTACTCGAAGATGTGGATGAGGGTACGGAATCTGCATCCCCAGCCCGAGGCAGATGGGACTGCCTATTATAATATCCTCCGTGTCGTCCTCCTGGTCTAGTCATACCTGATAATAACATATGACAATAAAACAAATATACATATTTATATGATAGACATCACAGATTTTTAAAAAATATCATAGTCACAGATAAAAGTGTCACTAAAGTGTCACAGATTTATATGATAAAAGTGACACTAAAGTGTCAAATATGATGATAAAATAAACGTACAAATTTAATCCTCTTCTAAAAATTCATCTAGTTCGTTTAGCTCATCTTCTTCTTCTTCTTCTTCTTCTTCTTCTTCTTCTTCTTCTTCTTCTTCTTTTCCTCCTCTACATCTTCACTTTCATGATCTGCATCTTCCTCTTCAGATAATTCTACTTCTTCTACATAATTAGATGTGTAATGAGGAACTTCTGTCGTGTCCACTTCTATAATATTTGTTACAAGTGGTAGTTCATCCTCTTGATAAGCTATATCATCAACCTCAAAGGTATTTCTAGCTTTGGTCTTGCATACTGCCCACCAGTCCGACCTTGTTGTTCCCCGTTTAGGATAACTAATGAAGTACATGAGCTGAGTCTGACTTGATAGGACAAATGGTTCATAGGCTTGATATCGATGCCGACAGTTTATATCCATAAGACCGTGCTTGTCTACTTTCTAACCTTGGCCTTCAATCGGATTGAACCAATTACACCTGAATAACACAATCTTAGCAGGCTCTATTCCATAACTATATGTCAGCTCCACAATCTCCCGTAGGACGCCATAGAAATCGTTGCCCGCATCAATATCTTTGTAGTTCGAAGATCTGATACACAAACAGCTATTTTTGGTAGAATCGAGATCCACAAAGTTGTCTCTGATCGGGCAAGTTGTTGACTTGAACCTAAATCCATTAATACAGTAGCTTGGCCATATTTTTTCAGCATAAATTGGTCCCTTGGCTAGCGTTCTAATAGACTCATTCTCAAGTCTTGCGTATGGACGATCGACCTAAATACTACGAAAAAATAAATTAAGCTCATTCTCAAGTGCATATACAGAAAGGTAATTACAGAGTTCTCAAGTCTTACATATGCACTCAACCATGATGGAAAATAATGCCTCATTCCTTATTCTAGTTCTTCTTCTGTTATGTGTAGCCTACCTGACCTCACATCATAATTAAATATGCTGAAAATAACATCGTTCAACTAATGTAATAGTATAATAATCAACACTATTAAAATAATATAGACGTATTAATTACTTACCCCTCCAGCTTCTATACTTCATCATCATCGCAGTTGAGTAATACATACACCTGAGCAGCCCTTAGCTCATCATCGTTCAGATATCTCTTCTTCATTTTACCCGATGGCTTTCCTGGAGCATTGAATACCTTCATTATTGTATCATTACATTCATGATCTCCGTCGTCGTTTCTGGAAGCTCTCGTTTTATTAGTTGCAACATGAGGCTTGAAATACATCGAACAAAAGTTTGTAATCTCCTCGAGAACATAGGCTTCACAAATAGAACCCTCGACCCGTGCCTTATTTTTACCTTTCTTTTTAGGTGATTCAAATGTCGCTCGAACGGGTACATCCATCGATATTCGACGGGTCCACCAACATGTGCCTCATAGGATAGATGAATCGGCAAATGCTTCATATAGTCGAAGAATCTAGGAGAAAACACCCTCTCTAGCTTGCACAGTGTTACTGTAATGTCCTTCTCTTGCTTTTCTAGACGATCAACGAGCAATTTCTTAGAACAAAGATCCCTGAAGAATATGCTAAGCTCCGTCAATGGATCCCAAACTGCCTGCGGTAAGAATTCCAGAAATGTAATCGGAATTAACCTCTCCATGAATATGTGACAATCGTGGCTCTTCATACCCGTCAATTTGTTTTCCTTCGGATCGACACATCTTCTCAGATTTGACACATAACCGTCTAGAAATTTTAGGCCCTGGATACACCGATAAAGTCTTACTTTATCTTCCTTGTCCAGTGAGAAAATTGACTTCGACAGGAACTATTTTCCATTCTCCTCTATCAAATACAATGTTGTAGGTCCTAAAAATCAAGTTGCACCTATTAACAAAGTCAGAAAATCAAGAAATACAACTTTCAAATGAACTGCACAGACATCAGATTGTGCATCATTCTGATTGCGCACATTCGACTGCGTACACTTTCAACTGCGCAGGCTGACGTGGCAATGTCATCATTATCTGATAAAATCAAATCTTTCTGACAGCTGACAGCACGAAGAACGAGGAGACTGTTCGTTTATTGCACCGCACAGCGCTCGAGGACAGCTGTACATGCAGCACAATCCATGCCAGCACAATCTATCTCAGCGCAATCCATATCTGCGCAATTCAAAGTCAGCACAATTCATGTGGCGCACTTCATTTTGACAACTGACAAAAGTACACGTAGCACTCATGCCATCAATAGCTCGTTACGTGGCAACCGTCTACACACGATCATGCACAATTCAGTCAAAAATTGCCACGTGTCCAAGACAGTTGGACCACGATCCAAAACTGTCTGTGCAGTTCACTGTTGCGCAATCTAATTGTTGCGCAATCCAGCTTGCGCCATCTAGAATAACTGAAAAATAGTTATTTCCAGAACTCTATAAATAGAGTTTCAAGTCTCCATTTAAGGGGATCAGAGATCATAAATTGGAGATCAGACTTAAAAAAGTTCAGAAATATCAGAGAGTCCAAGAGTTCTTGCCCAAGTGCTGCTGCATTCTTCCGAGGCTTTTGCCTTCAATTCCAGAGTTGTCTTCAACTTCAGAGGCTATCGTCTTCAAAGTTCACATCGTCCAAGGGATAAAGCAATCGTCTTCTAGATTGGATTCCTATAGTTGTACTTTCCCAGAATTCTTGTAATCTTTTACAAAGTTTGTATCAATAAAGTTCTACACTTTTGTTTTTGCAAACAAAATGGCGACTCTGCTAGGGAAGACTTTCTCCTCCGACGAGGAAGTGACAACTCAATGTGACGTAGCGTCTATCGGGAAGACGCAGAAGACGCTGGTTGTGAAGGTCAACCAGACAGCCTATGAAGCCATGATCAACTCTAAAACCACTCCTCGCACTGCAACCACTTCTGCCACGAGCAAAATGCGCCCAGTGTGGGTCTCCAAGACTGCTGCGCAGTCCATCAACTCTGTCAGCAAGACTGCTGTGCAGTCTGCCAATAAGCCTGCTGCACAATCTGTTGCACAGTCTAAAGCTTCTTTCACTAAGACTGTTGCACCATCTGTCTCAACTACTCATGCGTAAGCTGTTGCTGTCAGGGCACAGAAGACTTCTTATGCTGCCTTATCAAAGCATAAGACTCCTCTGCCCCTGGCGCAATTGGCTGTCCATCTTCCTGCGCAAACTGATGTTCCAGCAACTAGAGTATACTCCAAACACTCTGTGGCCAGAACTCCTGATGCGCAAACCACGGTGTCTGAGGCCATAACCAAAAAGTCATCTGTCAAGGACTCTCCTTCGCAACTTGCTAGTGCGCCATCCACTCATGCGCAAACCATGTCTGCGCAATCCAAGAGAGATAGTCCTTTGGCTAATCTTTCTTCTTTTCACAACAAGAAAAAGAGTGCTACTCCTCTCCACCACTCTGCTGCTCCTACACAATCCACTGGGGGTAGTCTTTTGGCTATTCCTCCTCCTCTCCAGAACAAAGGAAAAGGCCCTTTGGTCTTTTCTCAAACTTCTGCGTCTCATGACTTGGAAGACAACAGAGGGAAATGCTCTTTAGCTAACCCTTCTTTCCAAAATAAAGGAAAAGGTCCTTTGGTCTTTTCTCAATCTTTCCCGGTTTTTATCGTAGAAGATCATACTGAATATGCTCCGACATCAGTCAGTACAAAAACTCTTTCAAACAAGGATTCTTTTCTCCATGTTAAAAGAACTTGTACTGATCAAAGAGGTATTATGCCTACTCCAGTAGAAGAGTTCTAAGATCTCCCAACCCTCAAGATTTCCCGTTCCAGATAGGGAAAACTGCTGGTGTCTCAGACAGAAGCCCCTGGGGGTGAGTTTGCTGATTTAAGAACATATCTCAATCGACCAACTTCGGTAAAACGTAAGCAGCCAATGCCGAAGACCAAACATCATCAGAAGCAAACTTCCAGGATCAGGAATCCATACACTTATGCCAATGAAGTGAGCACTTCCCTGTACACTCAAGGGACTAAACAGTTGAAGAATCGGAATCATGTTCCGAACATTATCAAAGAACAGATCCCTTAGAGTTTTTCTCGCCCTGCTGTTGTTCCCAATCTCTGAGAGCATCTCATACAAAAACATGACAACGTCTCAACACCTCCAGTTCAACCATCTGATCATCATTGCAACCACAAAGTCATCATTCAATGTTGTTGTCAAACAACAAAAAGATCTGTCTTTGATCGTCTGGCTTTTGCAAACTCTGAAGTAGTATCAGAGGAAGATGAAGTCTTGTATGCTTCTGTCAATATGACTTCCCAAGACACTGGGGGTAGAAGGTGCTCTAAGCACGACAAACCTCGTAAACCAAGCCAGCGGTATCTAAATTTACTTCAAGAATCTTCTGAAGGAGTATTTTGACATACCCGGTCCCGAAGCCGAGACACAATCAGTCAAAGGAATCATTTTCAAGGTCCTTCTGGTTATCTTCCTACTTCTCAGTCAGGAGATGACTCTTTCTCCGACTATGATGCATACAGCGAAAGCTCTGAACAGACAGTGTCTTCAACTATACCAAGAGAAATGACAGCTTATGTTGTCAATGAAGATCCAGATGCTTCAACTTCTGCAAATCAAGAACAGTAAATCGCTGCACTAGAAGACAAGCTAAAAACCATGGCTGAAATGGTTGCTAGTATGCATTCTATTATAGTGGCACAACATGCCACACCACCGACTGTACCTACTGCTAATCCTGAAATCATAGCATCATCGGTACCTGTCAACGCTAGGCTGGGGGTAGTGTCTCCTCAAATGCCTCTTGTACAAGTACAAGTTCAAACTACACCTAGTCAGTCAGGAGCTGGGGGTAGTGCTTACAATGTTGTTCCTCCTCCTACCACTCTAACTCAACCTGCCCCTTCTTCATCGTCTGAAGACGCCAATGAAGCTGTGAAACTCTTGCGAACCCAGTTCGAAGCCTTCAAAGAGAAAGACAACTTGCAAAGATTGGGGATCAAGCAGCCTTATCCAGTTGAATGGAAAGAAGTCTCGTTCCCGCCAAAGTACAAGATTCCAACGATCTCTTTATTTGATGGCAGTACTTCTCCTAGTCAGTTCATCAATCATTTTGAGGTAATGACTGTTCCACTCCAGCCAAATGCCGCTCTTCTTACCAGAGTGTTCGTCGGTTATTTAGCCGGCATAGCATACGACTGGTACAGAAGTTTGCCCGATGGTTGTATCACTTCCTTCTCAGGTCTCAAGCAAATCTTCCTGGAACGGTTCTATGAAGGATTCAACGACATGACTATGTCGGCTCTCAACAAAATCAAACAGAAACACAATGAAACTGCTGAGAGTTTCATCGAACGGTTCCGCCGTGAAGCCTTGAAGATGCCTCCTGGAACTCCAGCTGCTGTCACTATTGATACTTGTAAGGCAAATCTTTTGTCTATCATCAGTATGTGGACAGGATCTACTAAGTTCCAAGATTGGCCCTCATTCATTGTCAACGCCAAAGCTGCAGAAGTGAGTGCCGAGAAGTTCAAGCAATTGGGGGTACAAATGTCTAACTCCGACCGGGATGAACATCAAACATCAGGTGGTGGCAATCGCCAGAACAACCGCAAATCAAAAGAGACTTTGAACATCAATCTGAACAAGAATAAAGAATCTTTGGCTGTCAATGTGGCTCCGCCTACATCCACTTCTACTCCTTCTGCACCTCCACCAAGGGAGCCTCGTCCGAAAGTAGAATATTCCTTCGACGAGAATGACACTGCAAGCATCTTTGATTGCTTACTCAAAAGCAACAAAATTCAGCTCCCAGACCCAAAAAAACCTGATGAAGTCGGTAAGACAGATCATCCTAAATATTATGTATACCACAGGTTCATTGGACATCCTACTCGAGGGTGCTATGTGCTCAAAGGCAAAATTCAAGAGCTTGTCAATGCTGGTGTCGTCACTCTGCAGCAAGACGAGAAGACTGTTACTGCAAATAAGGTTTCAGTCCAGTTTGGTGACTTTCCTCCGTAAATGGTATCGCACGGTGTCATTCCTATTCCCAAAGCTACTCTTGAGATTGAGAATCTCCCGCCTCCACCAAGTGAAGATCTTGTTCCCTTGTCTCTTGACAACGGCAAAGTTATGTGGATCCATCCAGATCTTATTTCCGAGTTTGAAGTTTCCTCTTCTTCTAAGAAGAAAGACCACTCCAAAAGCAAGACAAAGACTTGCAACATGGTGTCTTTTGACCCCATAGCTGACGAAGACATTCTGCCAGGTACCAGATCAGGGAAAGCATACTTGAAGGAGTATCCTGATACTCAAGAGAATCCTGCCTCTTCCTCTGAACCTACCCCAGTACAGTCCACTTCCTCTGAAGAGATTCCTTCCACATCCTCACCAGTTGTAGTGTCTATTCTTTCCAAGCCGGTGGTTGCTGACAAAGGCAAGCAACAAGTCCGCTTTGACAAACCTCTGAAGAAATCATCTCCTACAGGACTTGAAAAGCCGTACAACTTTGATATATTGGCTCAACTAGCCAATACACCGGCTAGGCTATCAATCTTCGAACTCTTGTGCCTTTCCAAAGAGACTCGAGAAACTCTAAGTGAAGCCTTGATGCAGGCTGAAACTTGCCTAACTCTTCTAAAAAAAACTGGAAGGAGAACCGGTCTCTTGTCGTCATTGTCACAGCATATTAGAGTTGATTCCAAACATCACTTTCACTCAGAATGATATGCTGCTGGAGGATAATAGACATGATCGTCCTCTCTACTATACAGGGTATGTCGATTCGATGAAAGTTGATCGTATCCTGATTGATCCAGGGTCTGCTCTCAGCATCATGCCAAAGACGATGCTGGACGCATTGAAAATACCAGTGCATAGTCTTTCAAGCACAATCACAACTATCTTGGGATTCAACCAAGGAAGGAGTGAACCTTTGGGTAAGATTCGCCTAAAACTCCAAATAGGTAATCTTCGTACAAAGGTGACCTTCTATATCATCGACAATCATGGTTGTTCTTACAACGCTCTCCTGGGAAGACCCTTCCTCCATGAACATAATGTTGTTCCATCAACTCTTCATCAATGCTTTAAATATGTCGATGACAAAAGAGAAGTTCACAAAGAAGTTGCAGACCTTTATCCTTTCAAGGGTGTTGAAGCATACTGCAATGACGCTCATATGTATAAGGAAGAATTTATGAAAGTGGTATTGGCCATGGATACTGAAGAAGACCAAGAAGCAGTGCCCAAAGACACTCTTATTATACCTGTCAAAGGGCACGTTTCTCATCTTCAGTCTTCTAAATCACTGGCTATTCACTTGCCAATCCAGAGGCAATCTACTGATGATGATCAGAATAAAAGGGATCTCACCTCTTCTGAGCCACTTGTTATCGACTTACGTCGTAACAAGGACAAAAAAACAGCTCACTTCTTTTGAGCCACTTATTGTTGATTTAACTCATAACAAGGAAAAAAGGGAGCTCAACCCCTCTGAGCCTCTTGTTATTGACCTCCGTCGTAACAAGCCTCCTCCACGTTCTTCTTCTCTCCCTCTTGTAATCAATCTGACCAAGCATGTTAAGGCTGAAGGTCCTGCTGTAAATACAGATGTACAAATTAATGAAAAAGCATCTACTTTCCAGTATACTGATGTTATTGATCATACTAAATGCTATTTGGATATGTTAGATAGCTTCAAATCAGTTACAATGGGAGTTGTACAATCTCTTCAAACAGAAGTCTCATTTGAAGATCCAGATGATTCTTACCGTATTATTCCTGCTCGAAAGAAAGGTAAAAGTCCAATACTTTTTAGTAAAGGACCGGAACAACAATTCAGCTATACGGATGACAGCAAATTTAACGATACAGGATATCTCCAACTCCGTCGTTACAGTCAACAATCAAAAGACATCATCCGTAAGATGGGTTATGACTTTAAAAATGGTCTCAATTACGGTAAAGGCAGACGAACTCCAGTCTGTACGACTGTTCCGAAAGGAAAGTCGGATATGTATTACAGCAGGGCCAAAAGAGGTCTCGGATATGCTTCTCCTCCGATGTTATCCCCAGCAGTATCTGACTCTGATAATGAAGAGCGCTCTAACTCTTCTGATTCCAGATCATAGGATTCTGACACCAGCATTGGTGATGTTCATCGGCTGGTCGTATCTTCCAATATGGTCTCTGCTGAACTTCCAGAAGGTTATGACGGAGACATTGAAGAAAGTTCTGAAACAGATCATTGGGCTCAACAGATGGACAATCAGTGGGTACTCCGATTCGAACAAAGAGAGCCTCCTACCGAAGATCAATTAGTTCAAATTGATGTAGGAGAAAATGGGTCACCTCGTCCAATATTCATTAGCAAGAATCTTCCAGAAGCAGATAAGCAAGAGTTGATTCTTCTTATTAAAGAATACATTGATGTCTTTGCCTGGAGTTATGAAGACATGCCAGGACTAGATCCCAAAATTGCTACTCACAAATAGAATATCCTGCCGAATGCAAAACCGGTCAAACAACAACAATGGCGATTCAAACCGGAAATGATGGATGCAATTGATGATGAAGTCAAGAAGCTCATCGCTTGCGGCTTTATTCGAGAAGAACAGCATCCCGATTGGGTAGCTAATGTTGTCCCAGTTCTAAAGAAAATCGGCAAAATTTGAGTTTGCATCGACTTCCGAGATCTAAATGAAGCATGTCCAAAAGATGAATTTCCTCTCCCTATCACGGACGTCATGATTGACAACACCTGTGGGTTCGAAAGAATATCTTTTATGGACGGGTTCTCCGGATACAATCAGATTCGGATGCATCCTGAAGATGAAAAGCATACTTCTTTCCGTACTCCTCGCGGAGTCTACTGTTATACAGTGATGCCATTTGGTCTCAAGAACGCTGGTGCAACTTACCAATGGGCTATGAGTACCATCTTTCGAGATCATCTTCGCAAGACTGTTGAATGCTATGTGGACGATATCGCTGTCAAAAGTCGTCTGAAAGAAGATCACATACAAGATTTAAGAACCATATTCAATCTCATGTGCCAACAAAAGCTCAAGATGAATCCCACCAAGTCATTCTTGGGTGTCTCTAGTGGTAAGTTTCTCGGCTTCGTAATTACCTCTAACGGTATACACGTGGATCCCGAGAAGATCAAAGCCATTCAAGAGATGTGTCCTCCACGTAACCTAAAAGAGCTACAAGAATTCCAAGGTCGACTTGCGTACATCAGGAGATTCATTTCGAACTTGTCTGGACGCTGCAGACCATTCACTCAACTAATGAAGAAGGGTATATCTTTCATTTGGGCCGAAGAATGTCAACAAGCATTCGATGACATCAAGCGGTATCTCATGAATCCACCAATCTTGGTGCCACCAATCTCAGGTATTCCATTCTTAATGTACGTTCGTGCTATGGACCATTCGTTGGGTGCTTTACTCGCCCAAAAGAATAAAGAAGGTCATGAACAGGCCATTTACTATCTCGGTCGTACTATGATTGGTGCTGAACACCGTTATAGTCCGATCGAAAAAGAATGTCTAGCTCTTATGTTCGATGTTCAAAAGATGAGGCATTACATCATTGGTCAAACTATTCATGTCATTTCCTGAATTAATCCTCTTCGGGTACTCATAAAAAAGCCTAGTACACTCAATTCTCAGCTGGCTACATGGGCCATCTTGCTAGCCCAATATGACATGGTGTATGTTCCTTAAAAGTCTGTCAAAGGTCAAGCATTGGCAGATTTCTTGGCGGCTCATCCCATACCAGAAACATCCAAGCTTTACGATGAAATTCCAGACGAAACATTGGAAGTCAATATGATCTCTGAAGAATTTCCAACCTGGCGTTTGTTCTTCGATGGTGCATCCAGGGTCGGACCAAATGGTGCCATTATAGCAGGAGTTGGAGTTGTCCTCGTTTCTCCAGACGGGTCGATCATTCAAAGTGCTTATTCTCTAGATGAATCCTGCTCCAATAATGTAGCAGAGTACAATGCTCTACTCATCGGTTTTCAATTAGCCAAACAATTGGATATCGAATATCTCAAAGTTTACGACGACTCTAAGCTGGTTGTCAACCAGGTTAGAGGAACTTATGAAGTCCGCCATCAAGATCTGGTACCTTACTTTGAAGCAGCAATCAACATAGCTACATCATTCAAAGCTTTCTTCATTAAATATATACGTCGAACATGCAATACTGAGGCAGATGCTTTGGCCAATCTTGTAGCAGTTTTAGCCATTCCTATCAGAAGACAACAAGTGGTGGTTATCTCTAATCGAGAATTGTTTTGTGTCGAAAACAATCATAACATCGAGTTCAGTAATCTTACTGAAGTCAATGTTATCAGTGAAGATTGGAGAACTCCCTTCATCGACTTTGTGGTTCATGACATACTCCCTAAAGATCCCAAGGAGGCTACGAGTATCCGTCGGCGGTCTCTACGGTTCTACTACAATCAAACCACCAAGACTCTTTATCGGCGAACTTATGACGGCCTACTCTTGCGCTGTCTTGTTGGTGAGGAAGCAAAACAAGTACTGCATGAAGCTCACGATGGTGTTTACGGAGCACATCAACCCGGTCCTAAGCTACAGGATCGCATCCGACGTATAGGTTACTATTGGCCCTCTATGGTATCTGATGCCATCGATTATGCAAGAAAATGTCGAGCCTGTCAAATCCATACAGATTTTATTCATCAACCTTCAGAATTTCTACATCCGACGGCTGCTTTCTGGCCTTTCGAAGCTTGGGGTATGGACATCATTGGTCCCATCAATCCTTCTCCTTCTAGAGGACATCGGTTCATCTTAGTAATATCCGATTACTTCTCCAAATGGGCTGAAGTTATACCTTTGGCTGAAGTTAAGACCAACAATGTCATCAATTTCGTCAAACACCATGTCATCTATCGATTTGGTATACCTCGACGAATCATCCATGACAACGGACCACAATTTATCAGTCAAAAGTTTACGCGATTCTGCGATGATCATCGGATTGACAATGTTGCTTCTACAGCCTATAATCCTACCACTAATGGCTTAGCTGAAGCTTTCAATAAGACTATTATCAAGCTCCTCAAGAAGTTTGTATCTACTAACAAACGGAATTGGAGTAAAAAGCTCGGTGAATGTCTTTGGGCCTATCGAACTACGGTCCGCAATCCCACAGGCTTTACACCTTTCTCTTTGGTGTATGGTTGTGAAGCAGTTCTTCCTCTGGAACTTCAAATTCCTTTTTAAGGATTGCCATTGCTAATGAACTCACTACAGAGAACAACGATCTTCTTCGACTTCAAGAATTAGAAGCGCTCGATGAAAAGCGGCTATTAGCTCAACAGCATATTGAGTTGTATCAAGCCCGCATCTCGAAGACTTTCAACCGCAAAGTTAAAGTCAGAGCCTTTCAGCAAGGGGAACTTGTTCTAACGGTCAGGCGTCCTATGACTATGACTCACATGAGCAAAGGCAAGTTCGATGCGAAGTGGGAAGGACCTTATGTTGTCAGTAAAGTCTTTTCAAATGGAGCATATCAACTTGCAGAATTAGATGGTCGAGTTGCTATGATGCCTATCAATGGCAAATTCCTTAAGAAGTATTATGTATGAATGTAAATGCTTGTAAATCATCAGACAAGTTCAAAGTTCATAAATAAAATTCAAATTTTATTTCATCATGAATGACAAGTACATGATATCAAGGAAGATCACTGTCATCCTTTTCGACATTAGGACGGGGACCATTACCGTCCTTATCAAAGACATAATCGGCAAAAGAGCTGAGAACATCTTTGCTGGAACCCACGAAGAACTTGCAAACAGCCATCCTCATGGCCTCTCCTTCTTCAGTCTTTTCTGGTTCAAGCAGAAAGTCCAGGATATCTGGTTTAGGAGCAGACGAACCTTCGCCTGTCTTTACCTGCTTTGGCTGGACCAGTTTGGCCTGATGTTTTTCAACACCTGTTTCAACTTTCGGGGCGAGTTCAGCCTTCTTGGATGCATCTTCAGACGACATTTTTATGTTGAATGGTGGAAGTGCTCATTCCTATCAGATTTTTGTTCTATTTATAGATAGAGATTCTCAAAATAATGAAACTTCATTATTACCTGACGGTTCACCCGTTCATTCATCATCACCTGACGGTTCACCCGTTCATTTATTATCATCTGACGGTTCATCCGTTCATTTCTCATCACCTGATGGTTCACCCGTTCATTCATCATCACCTGACGGTTCATTCGTTCATTCATATTCATCTAACGGTTCATCCGTTCATTCATCATCACCTGACGGTTCGTCCGTTCATTCACATCCATCAGACGGTTCGCCCGTTCATTCATTGTCGCTTGACGGTTCATCCGTTCACCATCATCCGACGGTTTATCCGTTCATTATGACGATTCATTTTCGTTCATTTTCATCCACATCAGTAACTTATCATCCTTGATTAAGTTATCTATTGAAATAATCATATTCGACAAACTATATTCTGCCATGTCCATATTACCTCTGAGCAGATATAATGAATACAATTATTTTCTAAAAAATCAAGAAATATATCATGTCCTGTACCTCTGAATATATTTTATATCGCTATTATTTGTATCTGAATAAGATACACAAGAAATAATAGAGCCACAACAAAAAAATGTGTGTCTTTTATTGATCAAAATTTGAGATATTACATGCATAGTATGAAGAAAGACAAAAAGATACAAAATGGTCTTTCTACTGAGACGGAGGCTTTATTAGATTATTGATCTGTTGTTTTAGAGTCTGCAACCATTCTTCACGTGATGCCATCACTTTCTTCCTAGCTTCTTCTATTCCCGATTCTTCATTAAAAACGGGCATAGAGACCATTCGGCGAGTGATTTCAGTATTATGTGCTGCTACATACTCATTCATTTCCTGAGTAAGAGCATCAATTTGTTGGACCGATGTCTGATGCTCTGTAACTTCATTTTCTAGTTCTTCTTCAAGACGAGCAATCTCCATTCTCAGATCTGCAATTCTCTTCTCCCTCCTCTCAGCAGCTGAGATCACCGATTCTAACTTAGAATTATATTCAGCAGCTTTTGTAGTATAAGCATCCAAGAAATTTTAGAGGTTCACTCTTTCAATTGCTACTGCTTGAGCCATTTTTTCGACCTCTGCCTGCACCAAGGGTTCCACTTCTCCTTTATTGAGATCTTTATAACCCTTCATAGAGATTTCCAGCTCATTCAATATATGGTCAAAGAAAGTGGCTTGAGCCTCATCACCTTGTTTCCGAATAGCGTTCACTAAAAAAGAGGTTGGACCTCTAACCATGAAAAAGTCAGCATCTTCTTTGTCCATCATTCTGTTAACCAAAGGTCCCAAGGACTCGAAGAAGCATCTAGTGAATGATTGGATTACAAGCTGATTAGTCACCAGAGCACCAGGAGTTGCAGCGACTCCTGTTGATGACGAAGCAGCAGGAAGCTCAACTTTTCGTGTCTGAACTGCAGGTTCTTTGAATAATGGAACCAAAGTAGAGCTGGTTGCTCCTCCTGGTTGTTCCTCTGCAAAATTGAATACTGTCACTTTATCTGTCATTGGCTATTGATAAATAGAATCAAAAGTGAAACAGTCTTACCATGGGTGGATCCAGCAACAGGCCTATCATCTGCATGAACAGACCTTAACTGAGCAGAAGTAGCTTCAGACGCTACGGCCTGGCTACTCCCTGCTTCAGATCTACAAGACAAATGGCGGCTGCTACTGGCAATTGTCGTTGCCAGTACTATATCCATACAAGTTGGAGGAGCAGGAGGAGATCCAGGCTCTGTATGAATAAAAGTGACGATGTTAACTATCAAAGTTACTTATTAAAAAAAAGGAGATTATTAATTTCATTACAATACCTTTTTGAGCATCAACTGGAGTTTTCTCTACGTCCACCTCTTCATCAGCAATCTTTTCAGGAGATCTCGGCACTTCAGCCTCCTTTTCAGGAGTTAAAATATCTCGAGGGGATCTCTGGGTTTCAATATTCTTTTCTGGATCTTGTGTTTTATCAGCAGTTTCTGATGAGGTACTCTCCTCATTCTCGCTGTCCTCGGGAACATCTTCACTAGCAGCATCCGCAGCAGGATCAGCTTCTTCCTGATAACCAAAGTCACAGTCATATAATGCTTCGATCATTAAACGATCTTCTTCAGCAAGAGTTGCTCCTGGGTGGCAGGAAGATGGATTTCTGCTGTTGTTGGCAAAGGAGATCGTACGGCATTATGCTCTTCTTCTGTAATGTGATCTCTGGGCTCTTTAGCCTCATTTCTCTGATCCAGCTCTTCCCTCTGTTCAATATCCTCCCTCTGTTCCGGACTAGGAGTCTTATGTCCAGTCTCAGAAGCAGGAGTTGGAGAGGGCATAGTGATTCCCGCTGCAGCATCTATCACAATTGAAGACGAGATTTGTCTTCTGCGGACCAATCTTTTATTTTTATGTAGAGGTCTTTCAGGACTCTCTATATTTATTGCCTCGATCTATTTTTGAACAGAGGTTGGTGTAGCGGCTTTTTCCTGCTGAATGGATTCGGCCAGCTGTCGAGATTGAGATCTGGTCGTAACTTTCTCTGAAGAATGCTCCAGAATTAGTTTCTTCTTCACGATGGGGGCAGGAGGCTCTTCTCTTCTTCTTTTCTTCTCCTTAGCCGGAGATTTAGCAACCTTCAAAGAGACTCTTATAGGTTGATTAACTTCCTCAGGGAAGTTGACTTCCCTGGAAGCCTCCAGTGGATCATCCACTGGCTCGTGTTCTTCGTCATTGTTAGGAGCTAGTGCATCAGTTGCTCCCTTCCTCAGACGGTTTGCCATTGCAAAACTATCCACAAGGTTAAAGTTTTCGGCAAAGGTGTTGGCAGCTGTATAAAATTAGGAATATATGAATAGCATTCTTGGACCAGCATTATTCCTCTATGGCATCGAGAACATTGCTCGTGTGTCTCGAGCGTTGTAATAAGCCCACGCTCTAGCTCCGTCGATCAAATATCCTGTTCCTCGTAAGCAAGTTATTACATTCTCCACGTAGAACTGGTCATATCCAAATTGTCGAGCGAAGCAACTCGGCAGATATGGCTCCAGAAAGCATTCTTCCTCAAATCTATATACGAGATGTGACGGTCTGATTGCCTTTAACCATTTAAAAGTTATTCGACCTATAGGCTGCCTCCCAAGGTCAACCATGTTGGATGCCATGAATTCATAACCTGTTGGAGGGGGAGTACAAAGAAAATTCCATGCTCTGCCTAAATTTAAAGTGCGTCTACAATCTTTCAGGCTAGTGTATAGCCATCGGCTCTGTGAGAACCGACGCAGAAAACTGCCATCCACTGCCCCCATGGCAGGATTCATCAGAGATGGGTGGTACAGGAGTAGCCATCCAAATAAATAAGTGTAAGGTAATTTTAGTCTGGGGAAATTACCTTTATCACACTTACCCTTAAGCATGGAATCTACATACAAACGAAGACCCGTATTTATTCTGCAAGTCATCGCTGATATTAGATCCATCCGGTAGCCAAAGACTAACCGGACAGCAGCAAAAAGGACACCGCGGTGGAAGCGGTCTACTGCACTTGCCCCAGGCATGACGAAGCGGCGGAGCCAGTACGTCAGAAATCCTGCTAATTGGGCTTCTTTGGACATGGGTCTGTAGCCCATTCTTAAATGGCTTTCAACATAATCTCCAACTTTCAGAGGTGGATATTGATGTTCATCCTCCACTAAAGTATCCAGTCTATTATTTTCCTCCATCAGCTTTGTCACTTCGCTATGGGTGAGAGGTTGGAAAAAGTCTGGATTACAGAAATCATTTTTTTGTCTTTTTCTCAATGATATGGTTGAGAAAAAGATAAGTCAGCCATTTCGAAGAATAACATGTACCAGACGAGCCACTCTTGTAGTAGAGAGCGCATACGTTGTAATGGCATAACAACTCGTCAAAGACGTCTACCATCTTCGAATTCTCTCGACGCAGTCTCTCTAACTCGTCATTGGTAGGGACATACTCCTCGTAAGGAAAATCTGCCATTGGTAAGTACGAGATATACTTCATCTCGTGGAGAGCCAATCCCATCTCTCCGCAGGGCGTTATAAACGTCCCTGTCCTGTAATTGTACCTCTCTGCCAGTGCTAAAAATAGATGAGGGTTTGGGAAGAAGCCATATACGGTAGCATGCACCGCTTCATACAGTTCAATCTCTCTGAGTTTGTCTCCAAATTGAACTAGTATCCAATTTGCTATACTGCTCCATCTTTTAATGTCTGGGTTTACCAGACCTGTCAACCGGATGTCTTGATCCGGGTAACTGCCTTCAACTTTTGTGTACTCATTCGTAAAGATTGGGATCCTTACAGGCATTAATAGAGAAGAATTCTCCGGAGGGATGCACCCTGGTTTCAATCCTCTAAGTACTGTACTGTGTCGTTCTGAGGAACTATAGAACATGTCTTTGTTGTTCCGGTCCCTCTTGACACAGATTTTCCCAGTCCGAGCCTGCTGAAGAGGAGTGATGTCCCAGTCCATTCTTCTGGGGTAGCTAGCATGAGCATATCGTGCCAAAGGAAGGCACCTGGCAATATCTGGTAGCAAAATCAGTTTCTCCTTCCACTGAAAAGTTCTCTTCTCAACACGTGGTCTTGGTTGAGAACTTTTGTCAATTGCTTCATCAAACAAGAACATAGGTTTTCTGTGGGTGACAGCATCAACAGTCTGTAAAGGTTGTCCATTCATCAGGCATAGCAAGGTGTCATTATCTTGTGCTATCAGAATAGTCTGACGAGAAGATGGGAGTGCATATTACGAAAAAAGTACGTGGGACAAATCCTCTTTGAACTCAGATTCTGAAAGAGTTCCTATAAAAGTTTTATAGTCAGAATCTTCTCTAGTATTCACTGCATCCAACAGAAGAAAACAGAAGTTAGTACAAGTCAAAGTCAGAAAATTCTATCATCAGATTGCGCAACCATCAGATTGCGCAACCATCAGACTGCGCAATGATCAGATTGCGCAACCATCAGATTGCGCAACCATCAGGGTGCACAACCATCGGATTACGCTGACAAAGCTTGCACAAATCAGCCAATTGTGCTGACTTTTGCCAGCATAATTCAACCGATCGTACAAGACAATATTCTTCATAAAAAATGAAGAATAGTTAGTTTGTGCAACCAAAACCCTAAAGAGGGTGGCATAGTATGATCACATCTCTAAAAAGAGATGGATTTTGAAGATCAGTGAAGTCGAAAATACTCTAAAAAGAGTTTTCGATTGAGTCATCTACCTAGCAAAGCGGGATGCGTAGTTTTATGTCGAGATGGACGGGGCGCAACCCTAGACGAAGTCTCGGCGAGGGCCTTGCCCTTAGCAGCGACGGAGGAACGCTTGGGAGCCATCGAGATCGTCGGAGAAGAAAGCTCGGAATTTCTCTCTCAAGTGCACGAAGAAAGCAAAGTAAAGAATGAAATGAGAATCGAAGAGATATTTATAGTTTTCGAAAATGAAACGGCCGCCTCATATTACGCCTAAAAATGGGGCTAATCGCTCAGATTGTGCAGACAGCTCATGCGTAACTTGATTTTTAATTTGAAATTTAAAGTATTTCGAAACTTTGAATAAATTCAACTTTCGAAAACTTTGAAGGGGGTCTTGTAGGTCCTAAAAATCAAGTTGCACCTATTAACAAAGTCAGAAAATCAAGAAATACAACTTTCAAATGAACTACGCAGACATCAGATTGCGCATCATGAAAAACCCCTATTTTTTTAAAAATTTATTATTATTATTTTATTAGACTTCAAATTAATTTATACAATTTATGGTTTTTTATTAATTATTAATAATGACCTTAGCCATTGTTGAATTTTGGAACACAAGACTACCATGAATTTTGGCACAGAAAATGTAACAGTATGCCTGGACTAGTATACCAGCCATGTCGTGGGAAGCCTAGCCACAGTAATGTCCAAACTAGGAAAACCAGGCCAACTCTTTCTGATTGCGCACACTCGACTGCGCACACTTTCAACTGCGCAGGCTAACGTGGCAATGTCATCATTATCTGACAAAATCAAATCTTTTTGACAGCTGACAGCACGAAGAACGAGGAGACTGTTCGTTTATTGCGCCACACAGCGCTCGAGGACAGTTGTACATGCAACGCAATCCATGCCAGCGCAATCTATCTCAGCGCAATCCATATCTGTGCAATTCATGTGGCGTACTTCATTTTGACAATTTATAAAAGTACACGTGGCACTCATGCCATCAATAGCTCGTTACGTAGCAACCGTCTACACACGATCATGCGCAATTCAGTCAAAAGTTGCCATGTGTCCAAGACAGTTGGACCACGATCCAACAACTGCCTGCGCAGTTCACTGTTGTGCAATCCAATTATTGCGCAATCCAGCTTGTGCCATCTAGAATAACTGAAAATTAGTTATTTCCAGAACTCTATAAATAGAGTTTCAAGTCTCCATTTAAGGGGATCAGAGATCATAAATTGGAGATCAGACTTAAAAAAGTTCAGAAATATCAGAGAGTCCAGGAGTTCTTGCCCAAGTGCTGCTGCATTCTTCCGAGGCTTTTGCCTTCAATTCCAGAGTTGTCTTCAACTTCAGTGGCTATCGTCTTCAAAGTTCACATCGTCCAAGGGATAAAGCAATCGTCTTCTAGATTGGATTCCTATAGTTGTACTTTCCCAGAATTCTTGTAATCTTTTACAAAGTTTGTATCAATAAAGTTCTACACTTTTGTTTTTGCAAACAAATGCAGGACGTTTGTATATTTCTTGTAAGTCCAACCTGGCCTTGGGATTGTCTTTTGTTTTTCCTTTTACGTCCATCACAGTATTAATTATGTTATCAAACACATTCTTCTCAATATGCATGACATCAAGATTATGTCTGATCAGATTGGTACTCCAATATGGCAGATCCCGAATATGCTCCTCTTTGTCTAGTTATGATCTCTACCAAATCCATCGCACTTGTACCCAGTTGTAGGATCTTCGATAGCACTTGGAAAATCTCTAACCTCCTCCTATATCGTGGCTCTGCACCACCTTGGCGGTGGATCACCCTTCTCTATAACGCCAGTACGGAATGCATTCATGTTCCTTCTGAACGGATGATCTTTTGGCAGAAATTGTCGATGACAATCAAAGAAGCACGGTTTTCCTCCGTATTTCAAGCGGAAAGCCTTAGTACGGTCCATACAATACGGACATGAGAGACGGCCATGAGTGCTCCATCTATATAACATTCCATAGGCCAAAAAGTCGTTGATGGTCTACATAAGGGTTGCCTTCATCTAAAAATTTTGCTTCCTGGAAACATCGTATGTGTTAGCGCCTACTTCCCATAACTGATTCAACTCATCTATCAAAGGCTGTAAGTACACATCAATGTTCCTCTTGGGATTGTTCGGACCAGGAATTATAACGGTTAGAAACATGTACTGAGTCTTCATGCACATCCAAGGCGGTAGGTTATACGGAGTGACAATCACAGGCCAGCACGAATACTGGAATCCTGAAAGACCAAAAAGAGTAAAACCGTCAGAAGATAGCCCCAAGCTGACATTACGCGGATCTGAAGAAAAATCAGGATACACTCGATCGAAGTGCTTCTACGCTTCTCCATCGGATGGGTGATCCAACACTCCATAAATCTGTTCTCGCATGTGCCAACTCATATTTTCGGTCGTCTCTTTCACCATAAATAATCTTTGCAACCGCGGCGTTAAAGGCAAGTAGTGCATTAAATCAGTCGGCCTTCTTGTACCGGTAGACCTTCCTATACTAGTTGTCTTATAGCGATCAGCACCATAAAATCTGTACACATCTGCGTCCTTGTCATCTTTGTAGTATAGCATGCACCCATTGCGACAAGAATCAATATTCTCGTATCCCATCCGGAGTTATCTCACCATCCTCTTAGACCGATAGAAGTCTTTAGGTAACTTAGCACCTGTCGGTAAGATCTCTATAATCAACTTCAACACTCGGTTGTAGCATTCTTGCGACATGTTAAAATCTGACTTAATGCTCAATAGTCTTGTAACCACCTCCAACGGTGAATAATCCTCACAACCAGGATATAATAGAGTCCTTGCATTCTCCAGCAACTCCACGAACTTTGCAGCATCGATATTCGGTGCCTCCTCAGTTGCATCATGAACGAAACTAGGCCCCGCAGCGTCGAAAACCATGCTCATGCACCCGTCGTCGTATGCATGATTATCTGAAACAAAATTAGGTCCCGCATGCATATACGGCTCAACATAAGACTCCGACTCTGATGCTAAAGACACAAGTTCTCCGTTTGTGGTCCAGTTATAGTAATTAGGCGTGAAATCCCTCGAGTACAAATGATATGTCACTTCCACTTCTGGATAATATTTCATGTTATGACATTTCACACACGAACACTTAATATTGGTGTCGTCCATGTACTGAGGGAACGCCTTAGCAAACTGCAGGAACTGCTGTACTCCCGCTATGTATACATCTCCCATACCACACATATCATCAGGACGACGATTGTACATCCATGAACGATTCCGCAAGTAGTAATTCATATCTATTTGGAAATAATTCTGCAAAGATGGACACACATGTTCAGCGCGGTCACTAGCCAAACTGGGTGAAGTTGAGTTGACTAAGTCAATATCTTGGATAAACTAGTCAAACTGGGTGAAGTTGACTAAGTCTAGGCAATTATCCTTCACTAGACATAGACATGGAAGAAATACCGATATTTGTAGTGTCCGAACTTCCTAGTATATATTATTGTCAACCACTTGACCAATTTTTTTTATTTTTTTTATTTTTCCTTTTCCCTCGAACTGATTAAATTGAAACCCAACCCTTATTGTCTCATTTATTATGCTTTAGATTTTAGTTTCTTTACTTAAAATAGCACAGAGGGTTCAAAAGGGAATAGAGGTAATGACAGTGACTTTAGTGTAATTTTTCCTTTATTTGAATTTCCCCTACAGACCGATTGAGAACCCGGACATTTAGGGATATCAGCAAATTGATTCAAGCAGATTTCTCTAATCCATTAAGAATTCGAGATGATATCCAACTCCACATATATAAATATGGAGAGGGTAGCCGCCTGGCTATACTGGAACCCTAATTCTCCCATCCTCCATCATAGAGGAAGCCAGAGGATTGCTGTTCGAGAGAGCAACTTTTGCGATAAATCAACTGATTCATCAACAGGTAAATTCCTACCCTGTAATTAACACTTAAATCCTTGAACCTTAGTTGTGGTTGATCCTACTCTCAGTAAATCACATAGGTGCTTGCTTAAATGCCTAAAGGAACTTATATAGGATGTGTGTTGTGTAAATGGTGTGTGCAGTTAACTATGACTTGGGGATTGTTGGTTAATAAATTTGCATATAGGAGGCTCGGGTTCTCGGGGTCAGTCATTGGTTGATTCACTAATTCACCATGGGTGCTGTGTCGGGTTGGAATTGGTTTGTGCAAACATCTAGGTTATGATTCCACCGCCTATATGAGATATCCTGCAACCCCTATACCTGCATATAGGCGAGTCCAGGTATTAAATGTTAAGTTCAGATAATGAACTTCGAGTCTAAACTTGAACTCTCATACCTTCACTGTATCACCACCTTCTTTAAACCATCTGTCCTGCCCTCTGTTGAGAGTTAGGCCAGATAACTTGAATATTTATACTACACAATTATACACACTTTTTTCCTACATATATATTCCCTTTTAAACACAGGTATGCATATGCCCCATTGAGATGTGTTGTGTCTGACCAGCATTAAATCTATTGCATTATGATTCAGTTAACCATGTCCCTGTACCATGGAGGTAATTTCCCAGAGATACGAATCCAGATGGGGGGGTAACACCTACCAGTTTATAGTTGGCCAGTTAACCAAGAGGAGCATGGGAGTGGATGATACCTACACAGGTATCCTGGGTTAGGCCAGGACAGGGATTAAATACTATACATGGCTGGAAGTAGACTCCTGGTCTAAAGACTAAATCTAAGGTTGTGTGTAGAGGATACTGCTATAGAACTAGGAAGTGGTAGACAAGACCAGTCCCCCATTGCATCAGTTGACTGACATCCTTAGAGTACTAGTCCACATCATGTATAAAGTCAGTCCCCATTTGATACTATGCCCATTCAACTTGGTGTCGTGAATTTTCATTGTTCTGTCCAGCCCATTTGAGTACCCAACAGGTACATCAGATCTGGTACATACAGGCTGTACCAAATCTATTCCTACTCACATGGGAAATCACCCAAGAACAGCCAAGAGCAAACCCCCACTGAATGTCTTAAATGTCTAGAAAGTTCCTGCAAGAAAATAGGATATGGATGAATACTTCCATAGGCACTCTGTTATACCAATTGGGTACCAACAGTATAGGAATACCTCCAGTGATGCAGGCACATAATACCATGCTGGATATTAGCCTATGAGTTAAGTTCCAAGTCCTGCACCACATATCAGTCACCTACATCATTAAGGTTCAGACCAATATGTGTTCTGCCTTGCATTTGGAAGTGCAGTCCTGTTACTGTCTATTAAATTCAGTCCACTCATCCTGTTTCAGTCCCAATTTATTGGTTCCATTGCATTAATCCAAGAAATGATATACTGACTATCAGTAGTTGGGCTTAGTAATAGTCCTACCTTAAGCCAACCTTAAGTATCTGATCCTAAGTATCAACCCAACCACTCTTAGCAACAGCTGATACCTGGAACCATGTCCACGCATGTAGCAGGGAGGAGGCTTGGTATCATAATTGACTTGGGTACCAGTGCGGAATTTATATTTTTCTGAGGTTGCTTAGTTACCATTAGACATTAATATAAGATTTTCCCCTGTTGTCCTTGTATCCATAAATAAATGGGGAAGTTTATGGCTCGAGTTGGTGGTGTCATGATGTATCAGTCCATTGCATCTACCACATATTCAAACCCCTTTTTACTTCAATTTCCAGTTCTGGAAACATTCAGGTCCACCTCACATTCATTTTGTCCAATACCTAGACCTTAGTCCCAGAATAGGGACCCAAATCGTTTAGCTCATGCCATTATATTAAACAGTCCTTTTGCATTAAGTTTCAGTTGGGACTTACATCAATGTTCAGTCTATGCCCAATGACTGAGATTGTTAGCAAATTGCCAATACTGGGAGCAGGGAATCCTGATAGAACATTTGCAGTAATATTATGACACCGGAAGGAGTAACCAGATGTGGGCAGTGATAGGTAATTCAGTGCCTTAGGTTTCAGAGTATGAGGGTGCACGGGTTGCGCCAGGGTATCAGTTAAATAGGGGTACCTAGTGTATGTGACCAAACCGAGCCACACCATATATATTGGAACCAATTCGATCTTTGTTCTTTGGTACATATGTATTTCTATGTTCAGTTAATTTGGTAACTCATGATCTAGGAAATTTCGAGTATCTTGACACTATGATACAACCCTGTGAAGAAACTGAGTTGTGTACATGTCCTGAACAGGAGTGAGCCTGCAGTATTTCAGCAGCACTCCATGGTCAACGGATCATGTATCAGTTCAGTGGCCTATAGGTCACTGCATTAACTGAGTGCCTTGCCAAGAACAGTTGGGTTAGCTTGGTGCCTTGCCTATCACAGAAACATGTAGAAATAGGTGATGTGCAGAAAACCAAACCAAAGGTAGAACAGTAAAAGGCTTTAAGCCTAAACTCAGGATGAGGAGACTACAGAGCCTGGAGGTAATACAAGCTACAGGAAAGTCAATATAGATAAGTGTTATGGACAAATTCAGTAGCAGCAGTAGCGAGTAAGGGCTGTGGTAACCATAGGATGCACCAGAGGCAAACAAGGTTGGAAATTGGGATATTAGCAAAACCATGAAAGGGAAGAGGTAGGTAACAGAGCCTAGGGTATGATACTGTTTGGTTTCCCTATTGTTGTCTTGTTAATTGAAAAGAACACAAAGGCATATATGGTCTCAAGTAAGTATACATCTACATCTTGGCTCTAGTATGTTGTTGTCTTCTTTTGCTTTCTTGTTGTGTGTAAGCATCAAGAATGAAGTTAGTACATCCCACATCTGTGAAAAGAAGGAATTAGAGAAATATATATATATATATATATATATATATATATATATATATATATATATATTTTATATATATATATATATATATATATATATATATGCTCTTGTATAGAAAATTCCCTCCTATGGAATGGTTAGGAATATACCCCAAACATGAGTCCAATGAATCTAGAAGTATGTGAGCAGTAGGAACCAAGTTGTGGCATATAGAGCCTAAACCAAAGAAGTTGATAATGGGCCAAGAAGACTAATATTTAAGTAGCTTGCCATCCTTGAATCTAATTGCTTATTGATATCATATATATGGAATAAAACATGTTACCTAGACATCGATACTGATCATAACCATACCAGCAGCTCAGGACCTAAGGCAAGTATACCTTGCCTTTCTACACAGCTTTATTTACATGCACTATCTTTTATTATTATCCAGTTTTTCTTATATTATTGACATATATCTTTTATATCATACTTGTATATTTGTATCATTGCTTTGTATATCGTGTTCACAGTTAGCTTTGTGTCTTATTGTTCGTGTTCACTTGTGCCTTGATTGAGTTGTGCCATGGGTCGAGAAGTCGTGAACTAAACTGCTTTACCTTCGTGTCTTGAAATATTAAAGCTAACCTGCGAGTCCATATTAGGGGCGAGGGTTAGTAGTTATATGTGTCTTAAGCTAACCTGCGAGTCCACACTAGGGACGAGGGTTAGTAGTTATTGGTCCACACCTGCGAGCCCACACTAGGGCGAGGGTGATGCTAACCTGCGAGTCCACACTAGGGACGAGGGTTAGTAGTATATTATTTATACCTGCGAGTCCATACAAGGGACGAGGGCTAGTAGTTGTTCAAACCTGCGAGTCCATACTAGAGACGAGGGTTTGAGTATTTGATTTGGTTATCTGTTGACATCTTGACCTGATTCCTCTCGTCCTCGTTCAGCAGTTCATTTATGTGTAGACAGTGTACATATTCGTGTTTATTTATTGCTCAGTTTTATTTGTTTATTCTGTATTTTCTCCATGCATAATAAACTATTAGAAAGGCTCATTTTTATGTATCTTGCTAGTCCTCTGAGGACCTGATGATCTCTTCAGGTTAGCCGAGTTGAGTCAGGAGCAGACGAGAGGTTTGAGCCAGCATCAGATCGCAGTGCTTGCAGTTAGGGTGGTCTAGATTAGCAATTTTTATCCAGTTAGTTACTTCATGTATTTCTTTATTTTTTCATCTATTAGTAGTGGATTTGTGTCCACCAGACGTGACTTTGATTCTTGATATTCAGTTATATTCATTATTGTTCAGTTTCATGTCTTTTCGTTGACCTTGATTGTGACATGGCTATTCTGTGGATGAGATATAGATTTTTTGTGATTCTAGATTGCCGTGACTTGTGAATAGACAGCGTACTACCGTCGATACTGCGGCGTAGGCTGGGCTTGGACACACTTCATATCCGAAAAGCGGGTGCAGGTCGTGACAATTATAATAAAGAGACATGGTAACCGTGTGTAGGGGTACAACTCGGGCGGGTTGGGTCGAGCTTGAGGTCAACCCGGGCCCAACCAGATGAATCATAAGCCTAATCCGAGCCCAAGCCCAGTCCGACCTCGGGTTCAATATATGAAGCCCAAGACCAAGTCCGGAGGATCGGGTTAAACTCGGGTTGGGTCGGGTCCATCGGGTAATATTGACCAACTGTTGACTTTCAGTCAACTGGTCAACTCTGGTTTGGTTTCGAATCTATTCTAGTCACTTTTAGGCTAAGTTTGACTCATATCCTAACACCTTAGACTCATACCTTAGCTTCTAGGCAATTACCTTAACTTACCTTATTACCTTACCCTTTCATAGCTAGGGTAAATCCTAATTACCTTGTGATACCTTTTGGTATCACAAGATACCTCAACCTGTCACGCTCACTCTAGCCCACATCTAACTCTAATAGAAAACTTCTAATATAAAATCTTACTAACATATCTTCCACAATTTCCTCACTCTCTAACATAAACCACATCCTATTACCAAACCTTTCCTTAACATATTATCTAACCACTAATATACTTTTCTAACTAAATACTCAACTCACTAACTCACTAACAACACACAAACACACAATATGAAGGGGGTTAAGTGACTGTTTTTGATGAAAAGGGTGAATGGATGAATGAATGGTGAATGGGTGAATGGATGATTGAATGGTGAATGGGTGAATGGATGAATGAATAGTGAACGGGTGAATGGATGAATGAATGGTGAATGGGTGAATAAATGAATGAATGGTGAATGGGTGAATGAATAAATAAATGGTGAATGGGTGAACGAATAAATGAATGGACTGTTATATATGAAGGATGAATGGATGGATGAATGAATGGATATGGATGAATGGTGAATGGGTGAATGAATGAATGAATGGTGAATGAGTGAATGAATAAATGAATGGTGAATGGGTGAATGAATAAATGAATGGACTGCTATATGTTTAGTCATCATTTAAGTATTTGAGTTAATTAAATAATTAACTCTCTCACATCCTCATTTCTTTTATGTTTAGTCATCAAACAAATGGAAGGAGATAAGAACTAGGATAAAAGAAAAATGCATATGTAAAATATATATATATATATGTACGTACTACATGCATATGCAAATTTTCAATTTTCTCTTTTTTACTATCCAAACATACCCCTATATAAAGAGAGCACCAGCTCTTATGGAGGGTGAATAGAAACATTTTCTATCAGCCAGTCCATTCTTTCAACACTCCAGTGGTTATTCCAAAAAGGAACTGATACAAATAGAATTCCATAAGTTCTATTGACTGTACAACGAGCGTTCACTGAGAGGGTGGAAACCACACACACACTGTATAACTAGTCCTACCCTTCAGTTAACCTACCAGCAAATGCATATAGTTATAACAGTCCTCTCACCTTCAAATATTTGCTTATCTTAAAATTCATGTTCTTTATAAATGAGTAAAACACCACCCTCTCATCCTTTCAAAATTTTACCAGGATGTCCTAATACATGCTATATTCCCTATTATCATTATACAATGGGGGTGAGGACATCCACAGATTTTCCATATCACTATTATTTCTCCGATCCTTCTAATTTTATACATACATATACATGTTTTCATTATAGGTTCCCGAGCTCACACTTAGCCCATATGACTCATCATTTCCCTGTTTATGCACAACATAGACTATTTTTGCTTATAACCATTTTCTAAGCCACACAACAATAAACTTGGTAATGTCCCTTAAACACAACAATAGATGTGTGTGTGTCCGTGTGTGTGTGTGTGTGTGTGTCCATCTCTGTGTGTGTGTGTGTCCATGTATGTGTATGTGTCCATGGGAGAGAAGGAGGAAGAGGAGGAGGGAGAGGAGTTAGGTTAGGGTTTACCTGAGGAAGAGGAGGAGTAGCTCGAATTAGGGGAGGAGGAGCTCGACGGGGGGGTAGGGGTCGCCGGGGGGGAGGGAGTCACCGGGGGGGAAGGGGTCACCGGAGGAGAAGAGCTCGAGGGAAATTTCTAATTTTTGAGTGAGGGGGAAAAGGAAACATTCTGCCCTAAGTAAAAAAGTTAGCGACGTCAAGAGTCGACGTCGCTAAACGTCGCAAACATTTTAATATATGGCGACATATTTTAACAATATGTCGCTGAACGTCGCTATTCAGCGACGTAATTTATCTAATGCCGCTGAAAGTCGCTATGCAGCGACGTTTTGCGATGTCTATAGAAAGGAGTCGCTATATTACATATCTAGCAACATTATTTTATTCCGTCGCTAAATTACGTCGCTAATATAGCATATTTTAGTAGTGATTTGATATGCGTATCGGATACATATCGGAGTGTGTATGCAAGTGTTTGATGAAATGCCTCAATAAACTTTTTGTTCTTATTTTTCAGAACTAGTTTCAGATTTGTGTAGCCCTTGATGTATGTTTTCAAACCCCCAAACTCTGAGCACATTTTCGTGTCATTTTTGTGTCCAAAATGGACACGGACACGCCGCACGAGACCCTCGTGCACTGTCCTGCTTCTCGAGTGTTGTAGCGGACATGACACAGCTCGGTTGGACACAAAACTTGGTGGACACGTGGGGACAATGTCTGAGAACATGCCGCCAAAGTTGCATCGGGTTTTATGGAGTGGTTAGGGAGAAATTCGACATGTACTGGTCTCGTGTATACTGTGCACGTGCACACAAGTGCTACTGATACGCACTTCGTACACGGACACGTGGACACATGGTCACAGTATAGTATGATGAAACCCTAGCCCTAGACCCCCTCGACCATTGTACACGAGCACGAGGCTCCACGTGGCCTATGTCGTGTCTACGAGGACTAGACACGGCCGCACGAGCCTGTGCACATACATTTTTTTGATACTGTGTATATATCGTAATTGGACACTTCATGTCCAGTTATGTGGACACGAAATCACCCCCCCCCCCGACACGAGTACATGGTGACTCACCTTTGTACACACTTTTCCCTAATTTTAAGTGATTATATACATGTATAATGGGATGTATCATAGTATGTATATATATGTATATATGTTTCCTTTGTATGTTAACTTTGATCATTCAAAACTGAGTTGAATATGAACTTTGGGTTAATGAGATTTGGGTTGAATGTTAAACCTGAGATTTATTTTAATGCCGAACCTGAGATTGTTTTGAATGCTAACTGAGAATGATTTGAACACTATAAAACCTGAGATGTAAACTACGAAACCTGAGTTTGGGGCTTTGATATATATGTTACTGTACATTATAACTGAGAATGGGATTACCTATAACTGAATATTAAATATTTAGACTGAGAATTTAATTGATATACATATATGCTTACTGAAATGTAGAACTGAGATTACAAGGAATGTGTTAAACATTGAATGTTAAAACTGTGAATTAGGTTGATAAATGAGGTTGTAACTTAATGTTCAAAACTGAAACCTGAGATTGATATCCCTAACCCTCACCCTTAACTGAACTTGTATACACACACACACACTCTGTATATATATATATATATATATATATATATATATATATATATATATATATATATATATATATATATATATATATATATATATATATGACATATATTGTATACCTTAATTGCTTGTTTGCATGGTTGTCCCCTTGATAGAAGTACCCCATCCCCTTCATCACATTCGTGAATGTGAATTTAAGTGTATTATATTATATGTAAGGGTATACTATATTCATGATGTGGTTTAGCTTGTGGTATAGGGACAATGTGATTTATAGGCTATATTTATGTTAGCTTTATATTATACTTGTATACATAGGCTTTGGCTTTGGCTAACCTAGAATTGACTAACCTAGACTAGTTTGACCATTGTTGACCAAACCTTAGATAGTTTGACCATAGTTGACTATAGTTGACCATAGTTTGACTTGGTGTTGACCAGAGTTGACCAAGACTTGACTTTGGCCTAGAATGACCTACAATCATATAGAATGCATTATAAACTTCAATATTACCTTCTTGCATACATTGTAACCTGTATTGCTCTAATTGGAACTCAGTTACTCCGATTTGGACATCTATTCTCATCGAAAAATCAGGATATCAGGCGAGTACATTCTCTGATCGTTTCATACTTGTTAGGATCTATATTCTTGCTCTAGACTACTTTACTTGATGTTGACACTTGTTATGGATCTTTTTTTGACACCCACTTTTCTAAATGGGGGTAATTTTGAATTTTTATAATTTAGTCTTTTAATAATGAGATTTAAAACATGTTATGATTTCTGATAATTTCTAATTCTTTTAAAACTATTTTAATGGGTGATTTGTGATTTTGGTATTTTGCTAATGAAACCCTAGATACTACTTGACCTAAAGACTAACCATGACCATGGGAACCTAACCATGTGATTAGGGTGATTTATTTCTATATTTTTGCCCAAGGGTATTTTGGTCATTTTGATTTTTGTGAATTATTTATTGTATTGGTGTTGTGATTTTAACTTTTTGCTAGTTGTGACTTAGAGACTATCCTAGAGTTTGACTTTGACTTTGGTGACTTAGTTAGCATGGTATGGGACCCTAATCTAACTTAAGTTGGTCTTAGTTGACTTGAGAGTGGCTAAGTTTCATAGAGAGATTGAGTGTTTAGTGCATTGGACTTTTGGCTAAGAGGTTGAGCTAGCTTGCTAGCTAATGTTCTTGTCCCAAAGACCATTCATATGAAACCCTAACCCTAGATCTTTATTTGGACAGCCACAACAACCCAAGAGTGACCTAATTTCAGCCTATATAATATCTCTACATGACCACTTGCCACTTTTAGAACAGCCCCTTTTAGAAACCCTAATTTCTTCCCCAAATTGTCAAATCTCACTATTCCTCCACCAAATTGATTCCAATCTTTTGTATTTGGATCAAAAATCTGGAATAGAGATTGTAGGAGGCAAGCTTGCAAGGAGGGGAGCTCATTTGGACATTGCTTAAGGAAGGAGACTTCACAATTTTGGGGCTTTTTCTTAGAGATTGGCTCTCTATAGGTAATCCCTACAAATTACTACTAAATTCTAGTTTTTTTCCATAGATGCATCCATCTAGGAGTCCCCTAGCTATAGGTGAAGTTTGGTAGGAATTAGAATTGGTTTGGTGTCCGTATCGGACACGTATCATTTACTAAGTCTAGGTGTTTGTTGAAATGCCTCAATGAAGTTTTTATTGCTGTTTTTAAAAACTAATTTTACAAAATTGTAGATCTATATGTATGCATCATTTTTCGTGAGTACTGAGCCTATTTTTGTGTTGTATCCGTGTCCAAAATGGCCACGGACACACAGCACGAGCCCCCGCACGATTACCCTGCTACCCGACCCTGTTTACGGACATGACACGCCACGTGGACACGTGCTACTTGGCACAGAGGTAGGGACAACCTCTGTCAGCACACCCCTCGAGTTTGACATGATTTTGTGTCGTATCGAAGGAGCACGGACACGCACACTGGTTTTTCACTGTGCGTACACAGTCGATTTGGAGACTCTGATATGGGCTTCGTGTCCCTCATAGACACTTCGTAGTGACGTATCAGGGACACGAACACGTAGCCCTATCCGTGGCGAACCCCTAGACACGAGCACGACGTATCATGTATCGTGTGTCGTGCGCACGAGTCCATGACACGCGTGCACGAGGAGTTATTTTGATTATTTCTGATACTCTGTATTCCACTTATTTGGACATGAACGCCACCCCCTGATACGTATGAAAGTGTCTAACCTCTGTGCACATCTGATTGTTATATATTGGGGTCTTTGAGATCAATTTTGGGTTTTACTGTAGTGTTTCATATATTGCTCTCATATTGTGTGTTTGAAAATTGGTTTTATGTGTCAAATGATTTTAAAATGTTTTAAATATGAGATTACTTATTAAACATGAAATGTTATGATGTGTTAGTTAACTGGGATGCAAGTGGTTAGGGTTTTGATTCAAGTTTCCTTAATATCGAGATCATTTCCCCATGTTTTCATGCAAACCAAACTATGTACATGCATATATATATAATTAACTGAACATTGGGCTAAAACTGGGATTTGGGTTTTCATTAAGTTTGGTGTGGTTTGGTTGTGTATCCTTCGAGTTATCACACACGCCAGTGCCAGCCGAGCACTGCTCTGTGCACTGATCTCTGGACACTTCTCTGTTGCACTTTGCACACTTATTTGGACACAGCAGCACTATGACATTCCTCACACCACTTGGACACCTTGCTGGGACACTCCATTGTAATCTTGACACTCATGTTCATATTCACATAGCTGCATTTCCATCATGATCCACTGCATATATATCACTTCCTTCATTCTCTACATGTTACCTACACATTAGTGATTGCCCTGCATGATAGATAAGATATCATGCACTTTAGATCACACGTCCAACATTGTTCTGCCCTTTTACCTTATTCAGTAATAAGGTTCAGACTTTTGAACATTAGTGATCAGTCCTCATTGGACTTGTTTAAGCTGATTTCATCTATATGTCTCTCCATCTGCCTACCTATTTGCTTAGTCGACCTACTGGCAATCCTGAACATGAAAGCCCAATTATGAGTCAGACCAATAGATAGGTAGGTAAGGCTAGAGCATTCATATATGAATCTCCAGTTCTTGCCTTTAGATGTCAGCCTCTAATTGTTTCACATGTTCATTTTTTCTTGATTTAGTCCAGTAAGAGAGGATATGGCTCGGCTCCTTTAAGTCTTGATCAGATTCCATTCAATGATGTTCTGTTCTGCACATTTGTTCATATTCCATATTTTCATTCTTGTCCTGTCCACACCTCAAGTTATGTTCTGATCCATCATGAGAGCCAACCCTTTTGCATTATACTTCAGTCCATATGCCTATACAAGTATCAATTACTGATACCAAGTAGTATCAGTCAATAGACACCCTGAACACACACATATACACCCCTCACCATATCCCTCTCTGTCACTGTACACACACACACACACACACACTCTAACCTGCTGTCCACTCTACACAAATACACACACTATAACATGCAGTCTACACACACATTAACCCCCTTGTCTGATTACACTAAGCCCTATGCCATGTTCACATTCATGTGTCACTCACCCTCTCTTCTATGCATATGTGATTTTGTACCTTGCCTTGTAATATATGCAATAGCCATATATGTGTATTATATATATACCTTGTGTTATATATATATATACCTTGTATTATATATATACCTTGTGTTATATATATATATATATATATATATATATATATATATATATATATATATATATATATATATATATATATATATATATATATATATATACCTTGTGTTATATATATACTTTGTGTTATATACCTTGTGTTATATATATATATATATATATATATATATTAAAAAAAAAAAAAATATATATATATATATATATATATATATATATATATATAACTTGAGTTGTCCTTGTGTTTGTGTTTGACTTCTAGTATAGGCTTGGTTAGGCCTAGAATTACTTGTTAGACTAGGATTGGACCTAGTATGGCTTAGTTGACCTAGTTTGCCTAGTGTAGTTGACTAGAGTTGACCAAAAGTTGACTTTAGTCTAGAATGACCTAAAAATTATATAATGTATTATAAAGTTCAATATTACTATTCTGGACATGTTGTGACCTGTGTTGCTCTAAATATGACTCATCTACTCTGTCTGGACATCTACACTTACCAGATACTCAGGATATCAGGCGAGTGCATTCTCTGATCATTTCATACTTGTTAGGATTTATATTCTTGCTCTAGATTACTTTACTTGATGATATCACGTTGTTAACACGGATTAGTACTATATGGATCTTTATATTGAGATGTTATCCCCCTTGGGAGCATCAGGTACATCATGTCATGTGCATTTCACTTTCATCATGTACTCTTGTGCTTTCATTATTTATGTACACTCTTGTGATTCATGTACTCTCATGTTCACAGAGCCCTCATGTATACCATTGTGTGCACCCATTTATGGGCCCCTCATATGAAATATTGTACAATAACATAACTTGTCTGGATCCTTGTGTATTGATTGGGGTACGGGAGAGTAGAAGCAGTCATGTGAACAATTTCAAGTAGTCATTGTATAAACTCTTTAGTGTAATCATGTGCAAATTCAAGCCGTTCACATGTCTATCTTATACTCTACATCACTAGTCACTGATAGTTCTCTACTTATAGTAGCTATTTACATTACAGTTCTCTCTCTTTTACTACATGTACTTTCTTTCAGCGTTTCAGGTATTTTACTCTATTATATGCTTTATATTCCTGTCTTGATATGAACTGTTGAGATTATGTGCTTGTTTATGTCCTGACTAGACCTGTTAAAAATATTACAGAGGATGATGAGGACCTTTGTCCTGCCTATTATGGAGCTGCCATAGATGACACCTGCGACTTGGACCTTCAGCAGGATCCATCAGTAGTAGAGGATGTCACCCCTATAGTTTAGGCTAGTGAGCTTAGATTTCTATTTTATTTTGATGTCTTGTCTCAGTTGGATACTTTTATATTTATTTGGGATCTTGTCGTTATTCTGAATGTTTATGGAGATGTTATCTTAGACACTTAGAATTCTTCTCCTTTTTGTATCTCATTTGATGATTTTCATTATATATCTATCTATATTATCGTGCTTCTACCTTAGTTGTGATTGAGCTATACATTTCTGTAGTGTCCTCCGTTTGGAGTGTATATACTGTACATGTACCTTATAATTGTTAGATGTATGTGACCTAGGACTGCATTCTACCGTCTGCACTGCGGCGTAGGCTGGACGTACCCACTTTTCGTTCCCCTACACTGGGTGCAGGTCGTGACACATTTTTAGTGGTGGCCCATGCAGGTCGAGTTATGTAGTGATATTCGAACTAGAGTATCACTACAGCCTGCAGTAGGATATAGGATATAGTCTTGAAGGTACTCAATCCACCTAAGAAAACTCTTATCTGATTCCATCATAAAAAATTCTTGTTGTTTTATTGTCTTCCTTTGAAATTAACTGTCCTCCTTTGACGTTATCGATTCATTCTCAGTAATTACCTTCTTGTTTGATCTGTCTCCAGGATGGTGAAGACACGATCCCATCGCTCCGGCCAGAGGGATACTACTGAGAGGTCTGCCACCTCTCGTCCGGCTCAGCCCGGTCAGGCAACTCCCGTGGTACCTTCTCATATCGGAGTTTCTGTCGCATTCGGGTGTGCACCTCCGCCAGTTCCGAGATCTTCCCCTATCATTTCTGATTTCTTCCAGCAGCAGCAGTCGCCTTCGGGATCGGTTGATGCAGCATAGTTGTTCGACTTCTTTCAGAGGATGGTGGAGGCCCAGCGATAGCAGTCCGTTCATTTTCAGCATGGCATAGAGAATACCCATCAGCTTGCCTTGACGACGGTGGAGAGAGTTATTGTGCAGCCCCAGGTAGCCCAGATACAGCCATATCAGTCGAAGACACCAGGGATTCAGGACTTCCAGAAGATGCGTCCGTAGGACTTCTGCGACATAGAGGGGATTCTGTATAGGGATGATTGGATAGAGCATATCGAGGAGATCTTTCGGCTGGCAGAGATACCAGTTCGACTGCAGATTGAGGCGGCAGGTAGTTAGATGCAGGACCTGGCCTGCACATGGTACCAGACGGACCCGAGGGTTTGTACAGAGGGACAGACTTGGGCATCCTTTAAGAAGCTGTTCAAGGAGAAGTTTTTCCCTAACACGACTCTTGTTGTCCTGGAGTCACAGTTTAAGAGCTTAGTTCAGGGCAGTTAGACTATCGAGGAGTACGCAAAGGAGTTCTGCCGTCTGGGCAGATTTGTTGAGGGACTCAATGAGACAGGGAAGGCTCGGAGGTTCTAGAAGGGATTAGTCAAGGAGGTCAAGTCCTTGACTAAGAGTGACCGGAGTGCCACTTTTGAGGAGATTCTGGTGGGTGCCCTAGCAGCAGAGGATGATCTTGAGCTGAAGCTCAAGAGGAGACGAGACGCTCATGGAGCCAGCATCAGCGGAGGCCAGGCCAAGTGGCCTCACGTACAGATTCAACAGCAGCAGCAGCAGAGGCCTATTCAGCAGCAGTTTCAGGGCCAGGGACATACACTTTACCAACAGGCACCCAAGCAGCAGCCCATTAGTTGTACTTTCTGCAAGAAGCTGGGTCATGGATAAAATGACTGCAGGAAGAGACTAGGCAGGTGTTTACTTTGCGGTTCAGTGGAACATCAGTGTAGGGAGTGTCCCACGAACCAGACACCATTGACTTAGGCAGCAACAGGAGCTAGGGCTCCGACAGGGCAGTAGAGGTTTGTCCAGCATCTACAGCAGGCTAGAGGAGGAGGCCAGCAGGGGCGGGCTTTCGCCATGACAGTTGAGGATGCACAGGCAGTAGGAGGGATACTTGCAGGTTCTGTTCTTCTCGATTCCATTTCCACTTTTTTCGTATAATAACTATCTTGAAATTCAATTCCGATAGTTTTGTCTACCTCCTTGTTCATCGATAAATTTGATTCTTAGTATTCTGTGTTGATTTGATTTTGATTTTTCTAATATAAGTCGTATGGGCATGGTCGCCTCAGTTATGGAATTTAGAATTTTCTACAGTCCTAATAGCTAGCATAGTGAGGACATATAGTCTAATTTTGGACGTATTTCTCGGGTGCTAGAATTTAAGATTTTCGCGGCCAAGCATGCGACAATGCAAAACTTTTAAATACCATAATTCTAGAGGTATGTACCATAGTTGGGGACTCTATGATTATCGTAGCCTTGCTTACTAGTATGACGAAGATTCTGAATCTCATGATTTTGGACAGACACATATGATTATAGGGTTGTATGATTAGAGACTTTGATTGATTGGGGGTTTGACCTAGAAAGAGTACAGCTATCTTAATTTTGAGAACGAAATTCTTTTAAGGAGGGTAGACCTGTAACACCCACTTTTCTAAATGAGAGTAATTTTGAACTTTTGTAATTTAGTCTTTTAATAATGAGATTTAAATCATGTTATGATTTCTGATAATTTTTAATTCTTTTAAAACTATTTTAATGGGTGATTTGTGATTTTGGTGTTTTGCTAGTGAAACCCTAAATACTACTTGACCTAGAGACTAACCATGACCATGGGAACCTAACCATGTGATTAGGGTGATTATTTCTACATTTTTGCCCAAGGGTATTTTGGTCATTTTAATTTTTGTGAATTATTTATTGCATTGGTATTATGATTTTGACTTTTTGCAAGTTATGACTCAGAGACTAGCCTAAATTTTGACTTTGACTTTGGTGACTTAGTTAGCATGGTGTGGGACCCTAATCTAACTTAAGTTGGTCTTAGTTGACTTGAGAGTGGCTAAGTTTCGTGGAGAGATTGAGTGTTTAGTGCATTGGACTTTTGGCTAAGAGGTTGAGCTAGCTGGCTAATGAACTTGGCCCAAAGCCCATTCATATGAAACCCTAACCCTAGCTCTTCATTTGGACAGCCACAACAGCCCAAGAGTGACCTAATTTTAGCATATATAATATCTCTACATGACCACTAGCCTCTTTTAGAACACCCACTTTTAGAAACCCTAATTTCTTCTCCAAATTGTCAAATCTCACCATTCCTCCACCAAATTGATCCCAATCTTTTGCATTTGGATCTAAATCTGGAATAGCAATTGTAGAAGGCTTGCTTGTAAAGAGGGGAGCTCATTTGGACATTGCTTGAGGAAGAAAACTTCACAATTTTGGGACTTTTTCTTGGAGATTGGCTCTCTATAGGTAATTGTTACTACCACTTTTCTAGGACAAGGATATTTCTATCATTTCACAAATTGAGTATATATATATATATATTTTTAATATGATGGTTGTAATTATTAGTAGTCTAACTAATCATTAGTCATGGTGGACCCCATTTAATTTGACTTGACCAATTAGTTAGATTATTTAGACTCTATTCATGGTTTGGTTAAACACAAGCCTTAATTAGAGCCAAACCACTTAGCCTACTTAAGGAACCACCTAATGCTAAGTGTAATGAAAGTATTAGGGCTAGTCTAGAGCCTATTTAATTCCCTCAAAAACCCCAATGGCAGCCACTATTCATTTCTAGGGTTTCCATCCTTTCCTCTATTACAATCTTCTCTAAATTTCCTCCTCTTTCCTCCATTTGTTGGGCAAAAGCTTGGGGGAGCTCAAGAAGGCTAGGATAAGGCTCTAGCAAGGGTTTGGAGGCTCCTTCTCCATCTATCTTCCCCAATTTCGTAGAGATTTGTAAGGGCTTTTTCCTACATTGGTATAACCCTCTAAACTTGCATTTCTATGGTCAAATTTCATGTATTCATATAGGAGACCCACCCCATGACTCATAGGGAGTAGATTAAAGTCCTAATAAATCCTATTGGGGTAGTTTCATGGAGTTTTGTGTCTATTTTAGAGAGGTTACGAAATGTGACCCCCAAGTGTTTGTTAGAATGCCTAGAAGGCTATGTTGGCTTTGTATTTCACATGTGTTAATATGGGTAGATCATTCATTAGGCATTCTAATTAATTTTTTAATGATTTTCCTATATATATAGAGACTATCGATGGAGACTATCGACCACATCTTCTGTCAGAGAAGCCTGCCAGGCGGTATCTAGAGGACCCTTAACCAGTACTACAGTATTGAGCCGGGTGGTGGACGCTTCCATGATCTCGTGGTCTCCTAGGGTTCAGCCTCCCATGGCTACCAGATCATCGCAGCGGCCGCCACGTGGGCGATTTAGAAGAATCGCAACAAGGCGAGATACGAAGGTCACCAATACTCAGCCGAGCAGCTCATTCGGGAGGTCTTCCGCCAATGCCGTAAATGGAGCACCCTGTGCTCCCACAGTTCGAGAGCATTCTGGTCCTCGTTCTACCCCTAACTCTTGGCAGTTGAGTCGTCTCTCCCCCTCTTCTTTCCTTTTGGTGGTATACTTGTATAGGCTTCGACCTTTTGTGCCTTGTATACGTATTCAGGCTTCGACATTTTGAGCCTTAATTAATAAAATGAGGGATTTTTTCTATATATATATATATATATATATATATATATATTTGGCTGGACTGGGTTTTGGAGTGGACTATGGGTGAGTGATTGTGTGGGTTGTTATTGCATTGGACTGGAACCCCACTGTAGCAGTCCACATCTCCTATTGAGTTCAGTCACCCTAGTGATAGAGTGTTCTCCTGCATCTCCTTTGGTTCTCAACCCTTCATATTTTTCCTGCCCTTCTATATGCTGAGTCCCTATAGATATCCAGTCCTAGTTGGGTGTTGTCCTGCATATATGAGTGTTCTGTCCCATTCTTCCTATAAGTATGGCCTAGTATATATGTGTAATGCCTATGCATATAGTATATAATATGTTTGGATGTTTATATGTTTATATTTATAGATGGTAAGAGTTTAAGTATATATCCTATAGCTAAAGTGTAAGGTATGTTGTATATATGTATAGGGGCCATGTTTTAGATATAGCATTGATACCACACACCCTAACTAAATCATGACCTAAAAACATAGTGAATTGCCCAAGACCCTATATATTAACCAAGTTGACCAATAGTTGACTTTTGATTAAAGTTGACCCAAGTTTGACTCTCTAACCTAGAAAAGGCCTGACAGCATGTAGATATCATATTTGAATCAAATTGGTTAATCTAGAACACTCTATAACCTGTAATTTCTCATAATAGGACTCCGTGACTCTAGTTCGGATACCGATACACGTTAGTTGCTCAGAATATCAGGCGAGTACATTCTCTATTAGTTTTCATTCATGGTAGTAACTATATTGCCTGCTCTAGACTACTTTACTCGATGCTGACACATTGTTATCATGGACCAGTACTCTATGGATCTTGTCATGAGATGTTATTCCCTTATCAGGTGCATCGAATATTTCATGTTCATGTACTTTATCATGTGCATCACGTACTCCTTCTATTCGTATTATTTATGTACACTCATGTGCTCTTATGTACGTTCATGTGCTCTCATGTGCACTCATGTACTCCCATGTTGTTCTCACATATACTTTATGTATAAACTAACAATCATGTATATAATGTAACTTGATCGGATCCTTGTATATTGATTGGGGTATGGGGAGTAGAAGTGGTTAATTATGTGATTAAACCCCTCTAGTGTTGTCACGACCCGCACCCACTTTTCGAATACAAGTCTGTGTCCAAGTCCAGCCTACGTCGCAGTGTCGACGGTCGAACGCTGTCTAGTATACACAAGTCACAGAGTCTATAACCGACATGGCAAACTATATCCCATCCACAGAATAATAAAAGATACAACTAGGATCAATGAATGTCAATGAACTGGATAATAATATAAAATAAACTGAAATGTTTCCAAGTTATCAAGAATCTATGTCACGTCCGGTGGATACAAATCCACTATCAATAGACGGAAATAAAGTAAAGACATGAAATAAAATAAACTGAGTCAAACTAGGATAAACATCAAATTCATCTTCACTGTAGCAGTACCGTGGCTGAAGCTGGCTCAAACCCGCTCGTGTGCACCTGTCTCAAACTCAGCTAAACCTGAAGAGATCATCAGGTCCTCAGAGGACTAGCAAGATACATAAAAATATGCTTTTCTAACAGTTTATCATGCATGAAGGAAATCCATGATATAAACAGAAAAAGACTAAGCAATCACGATACACGAATATAAGAACAACTACGCATAAATGAACTGCTAGAAGAAAACAAGTGAACACATGTCAAGAGATCAATCGGATATCAAACCCTCGTCCCTAGTGTGGATTCGCAGGTGCAAACAGTCAACCCTCGCCCCTAGTATGGAATCGGAGGTTGAAAAAATGACAAATAGGAAATAGCAGTTCAACTATAGCGCATCCGTTCTATGATACGACTCAATCAAGCACACGTGGGAAACATGTCCAATATGAACTATAAGGTCAATCATGAACAATGACTATATACCAATGAAGCTAGCGAACTAGTATACTTGATACGAGAAACACATGTCAACTCTCAAACAGAAGAAATAAATAATGAAAAGAATAAACATGTAAATTGTCACACTCACTTCTTCTAATTAGGGGTATTTTAGTTATTGTGCATTACTTTGAATTTATTTAAAGTATTAATTAAATTGATTGTTGTGTAGTTTGGATTGGTGTTTTGGTAGGACCAAGATGGTATAACCTTAGTCAACCTTGATTGGAAGCCTAATAATGGAATTAGATTTATTATTGGCGTTTTAGATTTTATTTAGAATTATTTTCTATTTTAAGAATCATTTAATTTATTTTTAGCTATTTTTTCATTAAGCATTTTTGTCAATGGGCCTTTTTAGCAACTTGAGGAGTGCTTAGCCCATGACTAAACCCTAACCCTAATCCTCCCATGACTTGGCTGGCCAAACACAGAAGCCCCCTACCTTTTTTATTGTGTAGAAACCTAATTGCCTTCACAAATCCAAAATCCTAGTTTTTTTCCTTCTCTTCAAAAGGCCATATTCTTTCGTTTCTCACCCAAATCCTTCCAAACAAAGTACGTTGTAACCGTTGGGAGGAGAGGAACCAGCTGGAGACTTAATAGTGAGGGATCGGAGGCGTTTGACTGGAGGAAAGCGGCATCGATGTGTTTTGTAGGCTTATTTCATTGAGTTTTGACACTCAATAGGTAAATCTCTCTAAACACTTGTTAATTCTATTTTTTCTTCGTAGATGCATCCATATAGGTACCCCAGACTTGTGCATGAAGTTTGGTAGGTTTGTTATTACGTTTGATAGCCGTATCGGACACGTGTCGGTCCTATGGAACAGTGTTCGATGAAATGCCACTTAGAACCAAAAATTGTTATTTTTTGATTCTTTTTTCACGAATTCCTTGCTAATATTATTTGTAATAACTTTCGTGAAGACGGATCTTGACTCGCCACGATTTTGGTGTCTGAATCGGACAAGGACATGCGTGCACGAGGCCCGTGCACGGCCCCGTGAATGCCCTGCTGTCTGTGCGTCATAACTCAACGCACAGGGCTCCGTTTCGCATGATATTTTATGGGCGCGTAGGGGCAACCTCTGCCCACATGCTCCTAAAATTTCATAAAGTTTTGTGAAGCATGCGCGGAGAAATCCGACGCACACGGTTCAGCCTGCACTGTGCCCGTGGCTGAAAAGAGTCGCTGAGACGGCCTTCGTACGCGAATACAACGCGACAAGGACCCATTCCAGAAAAACGAGCACGAAGCCCTATACCTGGGCTACCCACGGATTCAATCTCGAGACACGACATATCTCGAATCGTGAGCCACTTGGCTCGACACGCGTCTACGGGCACGCACGAACGCGCGTGCACAGGCCATGCGGGATCCGCGTGTCCTGTGTCGTGTAGACACGATACGGTGTCGTGTCAGTGTATCCTAGACCTAGCTCGGGACACTACCTAGCTACGTGCACGAGCACGAGGCTTCTTGCGTTGTGTGCGATGTCCAATCGGGTGAAACGCACGTGCACGTACACGTTCCAACACGCGTATCAGGTTTTTTTATACGCACTCCGTGGACACGATACGGACACGAGTTCAACCCCGTGAGTACCTGAGCACGTCACACACGTATAGACCTTCGTATTTGTCTAGTTTCGCGGGTTCTAGTTGTGTATTATGCGTTTTGGGTCATTATGTGAATTTTGGATTTTTTTTTTTTTTTTACAATTTTAGATTTGAATTGAATAGGTGAATATTTGAATTCTCGATTTTTAACCAATGATTTCTAATTTTATAGCTCGTATACGATATTCTGGACATGCGGTGAGTGGTCATTGGGTTTATACTCTATTTATCTACTATTTATGTTTATATATGGGTTTTCCTCTTTATGTGTATATATATATATATGTATGTGTTTATATATATATTTCATATATATAGCTTTTTTTTTATACATTGATGAGTTAGTCGAGATGTGTAATCTCAGATACATTGATGAGTTAGTCGAGATGCGTAATCTCAGAGTCGATTTTCATTCCCTCTTCGAGTGACCAACTTCCTTTACTTATATGTGTATATGCCTATATATATATATATATATATATATATATATATATATATATATATATATATATATATATATATATATATATATATATATATATATTATAAGTAATATATAAGTTACTTTATGATAGATATATGTATATATGTATATATATATATATATATATATGATATAGTCTCATAGTTAAATATTTAGCTATTGTTCTCAGTTTTAAACCCTCACAACAGTCCCTTGTTGACACACACCCACACAAACCTCTTTTCACAAGTAAGGTTATATATATATATATATATATATATATATATATATATATGTATATATATATAAAAAAAAAAAAATATATATATATATATATATATATATATATATATAATGAACAAGTACTTTTATTGATGTATCAGGCGCAAAATGCTGAATCCTATACAAGTAAGCGTGCCAACCGCAACAAAACAGCGAAAGAAAAAGACGAAAATAGGGCTCCATATGGCACAGCAGCCGAAGTTAGAGAAGATGCTGTCAAAATCGGTCCGAGGAGTGGGAGCAACGAGATCGAATTTTAAAAATTTGTCGACGGACTTCTCGGCTCAGTTGTTACGGGTTGTATTGGCGACCTTCGTACCTAAACTTGTTTCGGTTCTTCCAGAGGACCCAGATACCGACGGTTGCGGCGATCTGATGACAATGGGACTCACCCCAGTTGAGCAGGAGATCGTCGAAGCCCCCGGGCCGATGCCGCTTCCTACAGTACTGGACAAGATCTCGCCACAGCTGATGAGCAATATCTCCGGAGGCCAGGATGTGATCGGCTGTTTCAGGCTTGTGAGAGGTGCAGCAGTGCAGCAGGATGCTAGGCTAAATTCGATGGTGGTTAGGGAGTCATCGGTTGGAAGCTTCTTGCGCTGAGCGCGCCAGATCAAAAAGGACCACTTGATGGGGATGTAAGATTGTAAGAAAGGTACGATCAGTGGGGATGGCACACCGCCATCCCCCACCTCACGCCTGGCGGAGGCCAAGGTGAAAGAGCCTCTGACAGTTGGTGCCCAAATCAAGGCATCAGGAAGGTCGTGGATCCTAACTTCCGAGGCTGCTAGCTCGGTCGTCGCCTTCGGCCCGATCCACTCTCTAACCCGCTCCCATCTCCATCCCGAGTTGGGGTCCCAGAGATCCCGAATGGTGCAGTTAGGGGGGCGTTGGAGGAAAGATGGTAAATTGCGTTACCAATCCACGTGCACCGTTCGTGGAAAGGCAAACAGAGTTCGTTGCCAACCCGCATACGGATAAGTGGTTCAGCTAGGTGACGACCATGAAGAATGTGATGCCAGCCTATGGAGGATCGACTATTAGCTACCGCTGTTGCTGGGTGAGAATGTTGGAAGTATCTGACTTTCATGAACCGCGTCTACAAAGAGTTGTGCGATCTGATCTTCTACCACAATTTCATGGAGCAAGCATCCGCAATGTGAGCTAATTTTATGAATTCGAGACCCCATTCATCTGTCGGTTTGGCCATCGTCTCCCAGCTAGCCCAGTGGTGCTTGTCCTTCCCATCTTGATGACCCCAAAAGAAGTTAGCAAAAGAGAGCCTCCAGGGAGGATAGGACCTTCTTCTGCGGGTAGTTGACGGCCAGGGTATAAATTTTTTGCGTTCAGTAGAGGAGAAGAGCGTGCCACATCTATTGATAGCTGAGTTTATGGATGTATTTCCGGAGGAGTTGTCAGGGTTACCTCCGGACAGAGATGTAGAGTTCTCTATAGATTTGGTGCCCGGCACAGAGCTGCTATCTCAGCACGTCTATAGAGTGAACAACAGCGAGCTTGTGGAGTTGAAGAAGCAGGTGGATGAGTTGCAGGACAAAGGCTTCATCCGATCGAGTTCTTCACCATAGGGTGCACCAGTACTCTTTGTACCGAAGAAGGATGGGTCGGTACGGATGTGAATCGACTATAGGACACGCAACAACCTCACGATCAAGAAGAAGTACCCGCTGCCGAGGATCGATGATCTGTTCGATCAGTTGAGCGGACCGAAGGTATTCTCCAAAATTGATCTGAGGTCAGGTTACCATAAAGTAAAGGTGAAGAAGGAAGATATTCCGAAGACAGCATTCAGGACACGGTATGGCCAGTTTGAGTTCATGGTGATGCCGTTTGGGTTAACTAACGCCCCAGCGGTGTTCATGAACTTGATGAACAAGGTGTTCCACCATTACTTGGACAAGTTCGTGGTGGTGTTCATTGACGACATCTTGGTATATTCGAAGACCCCAGAGGAGCATGAGGAACATTTGAGAGTGGTTCTGGAGACCCTCAGGAAGGAGTAGCTTTACGGCAAGCTCTCGAAGTATGAGTTCTTCCTGGATCGAGTTGATTTCCTAGGTCATGTTGTGACCGGAGATGGGATCTCAGTCGACCCAGAGAAGATCAGAGCAGTTGAGGCATGGACAGGACTGAGTTCAGTTGCGGAGATCAGGAGCTTTCTGGGATAGTCAGGCTACTACAGGAGGTTCATCCAAGATTTCTTCCCGATTGTAGAGCTATTGACTAGGCTGACCCGAAAGGACGCAAAGTTTATCTGGTAAGAGGAGTGTCATGTTGCTTTTGATGAGTTGAAGAAGTGACTAACGATAGCCCCAATTCTGATATTGCTATCAGGATCAGGCGGGTTCACTATCTACAGTGACGCCTCAGGGAAGGGTCTGGGTTGTGTCTTGCAGCAGCATGGGAAGGTGATTGCCTATGCATCCAAGCAATTACGTCCGTCTGAGAAGAACTATCCTACCCATGATTTGGAGTTGGCGACAGTTATCTTTGCTCTTAAATTGTGGAAGCACTATCGATACGAAGAGCGTGTGGAGATCTACACAGACCACAAGAGCTTGAAGTATGTGTTTACACAGAAAGAGCTCAACATGAGACAGCACAGGTGGTTGGAGTTGATGAAGGACTTCAATATTTTATTGCAGTATCATCCAGGGAAGGCCAACGTGGTTGCCGATGCCTTGAGTAGGTATCTGGTAGCTATGTGGTTGACGATGGATCGTCACTTGTTAGCAGATTTAGAGAGAATGGGGATCGAGCTGATTGTGCCAAGAGTTTATATACAGCTGTTGGGCCTTCAGATTCAGTCATACTTGATAGAGAGAATCAAGTCGGCTCAGTTCGACGATGTTACTCTGCGGTGTATTCAAGAGCAGGCTCGAGCAGGACTTATGGATAAGTTTGTCATTGCAGAGGATGGCACATTGAGGCACGGTCCAGACTGTGTGTGCCTAGTGGAGACCTTCAGGAGCAGGTTATGCAGAAGGCCCATCGTTCTCAGTACTCTATGCATCCAGGTGCCAACAAGATGTATAGGGATCTGAAGGAGCATGTATAGTGGTATAGGATGAAGCGGGAGGTAGCACGCTTCGTAGCCAGATGTTTAGTCTGTCAGCAGGTTAAGACAGAGAGGCAGAGGCCAAGAGGACTGTTACAGCTATTGCCCATTCCGGAGTAGGAAGTGGAAGTGGAAGCGCATTACGATGGACTTTGTTTCTGGATTGCCGCGTACACTAGGAAGAAAAAGACACAATTTGGGTCATAGTAGACAGGTTGACCAAATCAGCCCACTTTTTGCCATTTAAAGTAGGTACGTCTATTGAGAAGCTAGCAGAGATGTATATACGACAGATTGTCAGGATACATGGAGTTCTGGTGAGCATTGTCTCGGATCGGGATAGTCGCTTTACTTCCCATTTTTGGCGAAGTCTGCAGACTAGTTTGGGCACTCAGCTCAAGTTCAGTACTGCATACCACCCTTAGACGGACGGACAGTCAAAGAGGACTATCCAGACACTCGAGGACATGTTGCGGACTTGTGTTCTAGATTTTGGAGGATCCTGGGAGGATCACCTGTACTTAGTAAAACAATAACAGTTTCCAGGCCAGCATTAGGATGTCACCATTCGAGGTACTATACAGGCATAGATGTCGTACACCCTTGTCTTGGGATGACGTTGGAGAGTGAGCTTTATTGGGACCTAGATGGTTGTTGACGCAGCCGAGAAGGAAAAGCTCATCAGAGATCGACTTCGCGTGGCACAGGACAGACAGCGGCTTTGGGCTGATAGCCATCGAAGACCTTTGCAGTTAAGGTTGGAGATCTGGTGTTCTTGAGGATATCTCTAACACGTGGTACTATTCGCTTTGGTGGAGGTGGCAAGCTTAGTCCGTGTTTTATCGGAACCTTTTGTTAACAGCGGAAGAGTCGATGACATGTCATACAGACTGGACTTGCCCCTGCATTAAAGGGAGTCCACAACGTATTTCATGTGTCACAGTTGAGACGGTATGTGGCAGATCCCAGCCATGTACTGGATCATTCCGAGATCGAGGTGGGCCCTACTCTTAGTTATCTAGAACAGCCTGTGGAGATTCTGGATCGACGGAAGAAGGTACTAAGGAACCAGACGATACCCTTGGTTTGCGTAGCTTGGAGGCATCACTCTACAGATAAGTCTACCTGGGAGAGGGAGGATGAGATGTGCGAGCAATACCCTTATCTTTTTCAGTCTTGAGGTATGATTTCTCTATCCTTCTCATCTATTAAGTTTTGTCTTTAATTTCGATGACAAAATTATTTTTAAGGAGAGTAGATTTGTCACACTCACTTCTTCTAATTAGGGGTATTTTAGTTATTGTGCATTATTTTGAATTTATTTAAATTATTAATTGAATTGATTGTTGTGTAGTTTGGATTGGTGTTTTGGTAGGACCAAGATGGTATAACCTTAGTCAACCTTGATTAGAATCCTAATAATGTAATTAGATTTATATTGGCTTTTTAGATTTTATTTAGAATTATTGACTATTTTAAGAATCATTTAATTCATGTTTAGCTATTTTTTTTCATTAAGCCTTTAAGCACTTTTGTCAATGGTCCTTTTTAGCAACTTGAGGTCTGCTTGTCCTATGACTAAACCCTAACCCTAATCCCCCATGACTTGGTCGGCCAAACACAGCAGCCCCCCCTTTTATTGTGTAAAAACCTAATTGCCTTCACAAATCCAAAACCCTAGTTTTTTCCTTCTCTTCCAAATGCCCCATTCTCTCATTTCTCACCCAAATCCTTCCAAACGAAGTGTGTTGCGACCGTTGGGAGGATAGGAACCTACTGGAGACTTGCTAGTGAGGGATTAGAGGCGTTTGACCGGAAGGAAAGCGGCATCGACGTATTTTGGAGGCTTATTTCATTGAGTTTTGACACTCAATAGGTAAATCTCTCTAAACACTTGTTAATTCCATTTTTTCTTCGTAGATGAATCCATATAGGTACCCCAGACCTGTGCATGAAGTTTGATAGATTTATAATTACGTTTGATAGCCGTATTGGACACGTGTCGGTCATATGGAACATGTATTCGACGAAATGCCACTTAGAAATGAAAATTGTTATTTTTCGATTCTGTTTTGACGAATTCCTTGCTAATATTATTTGTAGTAACTTTTGTGAAGACGGATCTTGATTCGACACAATTTCGGTGTCTGAATCGGACACGGACACGCGTGCACGAGGCCCGTTTACGAGGCCCGTGCATGCCCTGCTATCTATGGGTCATAACTCGACGCACAGGGCTCAGTTTCATGTAAAATTTTATGGGCGCATGGGGGCAACCTCTACCCACATGCTCCTAAAATTTCATGATGTTTCGTGGAGCGTGTGTGGAGAAATCTGACGTGCACGATTTAGCACGCACTGTGCACGCGGCTGAAAAGTGCCGCTGATACGGCCTTCGTACGCAAACACGATACGACGAGGACCCATTCCAGGAGCATGAAGCCCTATACCTGGGCTACCCAAGGATTCAATCTCGAGACATGGCGTGGCTCGACACGCGCCCACAGGCACGCACAAGCGTGTACGCACAGGCCGCACGGGATCCGCGTGTCTTGTGTCTCGTAGACACGACGTGGTGTCGTGTCAGTGTATCCTAGACCTAGACCGGGACCCTTCCTAGCTACGTGCACGAGCACGAGGCTTCTCGCTTTGTGTGCGACATCCAATCGGGCAAAATGCACGTGCACGTACACGTTCCAACACGCGTATCCGATTTTCCGATACGCACTCCATGGACACGATACGGACACGAGTTCGACCCCGTGAGTCCCCGAGCACGTCACACACGTATAGACCTTCGTATTTGCCAAGTTTCGCGGGTTCTAGTTGTGTATTGTGCGTTTTGGATCGTTATGTGAATTTTGGGTTTTTTGACAATTTAGATTTGAATTGAATAGGTGAATATTTGAATTCTCGATTTTTAACCAATTATTTCTGAGTTTATAACTCGTATACGATATTCTGGACTTGCGGGGAGTAGTCGTTGGGTTTATACCCTATTTATCTACTATTTATGTATATATATTATTTTTCCTCTTTATGTGTGTGTGTATATATATATATATATATATATATATATATTTTTTTTCCTCTTTATGTGTGTGTATATATATTATTTTTCCTCTTTATGTGTGTGTGTGTATATATATATATATATATATATATATATATATATATATATATATATATATATATATATATATATATATATTATATATATATATTTTATATAAATATAATATATATATATATATATATATATATATATATATATATATATATTATATATATATATATATATATATATATATATATATATATATATATGATATAGTCTCATAGTTAAATATTTAGCTATTGTTCTCAGTTTGAACCCTCACAACAGTCCCTTGTCGACACACCCACACAAACCTCTTTTCACAAGTAAGGTTATATATATATATATATATATATATATATATATATATATATATATATTAAAAAAAATATATATATATATATATATATATATAGGAAAATTCTACAATACATCCACCCATTTTGGATGTATCGATACATCTGGACCGTTGGATGTTAATCCAATGGTTCAGATTAAATTCAGATGAAATAATGCAGGAGACATCATTTAATGCTATTTTTGACTTTTGACCTCTTGTTAACTTGCTATAGCAGGTCATTCTTCAATGCAATTTTTCAATGAACACCCTAAATTAACTCATATTTACTTTCTCTTTCGTCCAGATAATTTAATATTTTGTGCAACTACGTATATAAAACAATAACTGTGTGTCGGCCGGAAAGGAAGGACACAGTGTGTCCAGGTCTGTAGGCTATGTAGACGACGACACCACCGTCGCTGGCGATCTAGATGGTGACACCGACGATGAATGGTACATTTAGGATGGAGAATGGTACATTTAGAAAGCCGATAAAAGCTCGTTCTCTTAAATCTCTTATTTGTGTAAATTAAATCCAAGGAGGACACAATCTCTAAGGACACAGTGTGTCCAGGTCTGTAGGCGATGTTGTCACGACCCACACCCTGATTAGGGGCACGAGTATGTGGTTACGTCCAGCCTACGCCGCAGCATCGGCGGTAGAACGCTGTCTAGGTCATCTATAAATACTACAACTAAACAGATAAATGTACCTGTACAGTATATACACTCCGAATGGAGGTGACATAGCAATACAGTCTCAATGACAAATGTAAAACTAAGGTAGATCATATGGAAAGGAAAATACGAATGATGAGAATAGGAAATAAGTTCGAGATCCACACAAGTCCAAAACTAAACATAACATCACAGAATATAATATAATACTACAGTCTGAAAATTACTAGCTGGCTCGCAGGCCAGGCAAACCTAACTAAGCTACACTACTCAGGGTGAGCAAAGTCTACTGGCTCTACTATCATGCTACGGTCCAAGTCTACTCCATCAGACTCGACCCCACAATAGGTCAGGCAATCTGTCTCAGAATCATCTGTTATATGTTAACGGTATCCTGTCAGGAAAATGAGCAAGTACAAACACCAACAGCAGTTCCATATGAATTGACAAATTATATAAGAGACAGTGTAATGAAATACAAGACAAAGATATGTGAAATACAGGGTAAAATCAGCAGGAAATGTATAATAGATGTGAATACTGAATAGGACGATAATATATTTGTAGGATTGCTTAGGAACTATTCGGAAGCCGAGTTACAACCCTTAAACCAAACAAGGACCGGGGTTGTAATCCTTCTCCCGAACAGAACTTAGCCTCCTAGGATAAATAAATATAAAAATGTGACTTGAATTATTAGAGCGCTATGTGATCGGCTAGGGAATTATGGTAGGGTTATCCACTTGGCCCGACAATCACATGAAAATCTGAAAGGGTCATGCCGGTCAACCTGGATAACATAGACATGGGGTATCTGCTATACCCTACGTGAAGTGAGGGTGGCCCTAGCAAAATAGTGACAGGGAGGCTTTGATCACATAACCCCTAATAATTTTCCCCTATCCTCGAATAGTATCATGGATCCGGACATGGCACGTCATGTCACAGATTCAAAAGCAGGTGATCAGCCCACTCCCAAATCAATGTCTATATAAGTACATGAAACATGGATATCATACACCAATATACCAAGGAAAATCTGTGAATAACATCTCATGACAGGATCCGACGTATACTAGTCCGTGAACTATCGTGTCGAGGATCAAGTATGACACTACAACTGAATCGAATATAGTAGATATCAAGACAATAAAAACTATCAGTAAATGTACTCGCCTGTGGTCTTGAGCTGATAAGGTGAATAGACACTCAGAGTAAATCACAGACCTAAAATGAGATACTATGAGTTAAACAGGGTTTTATACTGAAAAAGGAAACTAATTTAAGTCATGAATGCAAGTCTAAGTCAAAACTAGGTCAATCTAGGTCACACTGAGTCGTACTAGGTCATACTGGTTCATACTAGGTCATACCAGGTCACAGGGAGTCAATCCAAGTCAAACTAGGTCAAACGGGGTCAAAGGTTGACTTACAGTTGACTTTTGGTCAATTGGTCAGCCCTGGTCAACTCTGGTCAACTCTAGTCAACCCTGGGTCAACCCTAGATCAAACTAGTCAAATGTTGACTAACTGTTGACTTTCAGTCAACTGGTCAACTCTGGTTTGGTTTCGGTCAATTCTAGTCACTTATAGGCTAAGTTTGACTTTCGGTTGACTTTTGTTGACTTTTGGTCAAAATGGTCAACCGAGGTCAAAACTAGTCTGAGGACACTAATCCTAACCATTACCAACCAAGAGAACCTAATTCTAACTATATCTTAGAAGTTAAACTCAATATCTTAACTATACCCTATTACCTATATTTACCCTTACCAAGGTAATCCCGATACCTTACCCATTACAAAGGAAACCCTGCTAATACTCAAGATACTAGCCTAGGCTCCTTAGGATAGCTAGATAGTATCCTATCTAGGGTTTACCAACCAAGAAATCTAGGGTTCTTGGACATCAAAACTATTTTTTCTAATATGTTACTCTCCTACACATTACCTTAAGGTAATATTGAGATATCAAGATACCACATCTAACATAACTCATTCTTATAAACCACACTCACTCTCCCTCATAAACATCATCTATCTAACCCCCACCTAACTTAGAATGCTTCTTCTAAAATAACTTCTCAAAAACTAACTCAAACATCTACCACTACCCTCAAGATAACATAACATGGCATACTTTCTAACATTGACAAACCTTATTTTCTACCACTATAAACACTACCCTACTAACCGCCTAACATACTAAAAACACTCTCTAACTTAGGGGTTTCGTAGTACTAAATGTGGTTGATAAGTGTGGGTAGGTATTTGTGGCTAAGGTGGGTCAAAAGGGGATGTTTCGAGACCACAAAAACCCCAAAAAACCATCCTGCACTGCTTCTGCTTACTGCTTTTTCCTGCTTACTGCTTATTGCTTACTGCTTACTGCTTACTGCTTTTTCCTGCTGCTTTCCTGCTCATTATCTCACTCTCTAACCATCTAACCACACACACAAACACATATACCAAATCCACCACCCTTCTCTTCTAACACACCTACGCACATCTATATACAAACACACTACCACTCAAATAAAACACAAATCACTCAACAAACTACACTAATCTCAAGTCAAATAGGATGGCATAATCCTCCCAACTCTCTCACATTCACAATACACATACTACACTACCATCTATACAACATCAAACACACACTAGCACATATCCTCTATCAATCTCACTTCTCTCCACTAACCACACACATCCTTATCTCATTCAAACACACACACTATACTAACATATATTACATAACAATAATATATATATATATATCTATATATATATACATATATGTACTATATCATACATATTCTTGATAATCTATGATACCTACATTCACATGATATCTATACTAGGCTCATAGGTTACACAAAATACCTACGTCGCATAGTCACTCTTCTACTTAAAACCAATATTGTACCAATTGGGCCTTTACTAAATTCTAGGATTAAAGTATGTTATAGCTCTTCATGTTAGCTTTCCGAAACTTCAAACGGATCGCATTTTCGTGTCCGGAAGCTCCCGGAATCGCAAAAATACCGAAACGGGTTCATCTTTCTTACAGCTGACACTCAAATATTCTACAGAAAGTTATAGAACGAATTTGGCTTATTAAAATATATATATTTGGAAAGCTAATTTCGATACGCTTCTTTTAAAAAAAATAGGAGGTTAATTGGTTTTATGAGCTAAAAGTTATGACACTTCTAAGTTGCTCTAGCTACTAAAAACGTGGATAAATATTATGATGAATTTGGGTTGTTTGGACAAAAAATACATGTAGGCCAAAATACTTGGATACCAACATAGCTATCTAAATAAAACATATTCTAACCATCCTAAATAAGATCAATCCACTCTCTAAAAATATAAATCTGAGATTAAAACACTAATTAATCATTCCTACTATATATATGCATACAAGTGTCCAAAATAGGGGTTTTTTCCACTATGACACAACCACAACACAAAGGACACTCCTATGACCTCCATGATGGAAATGGGGATTCCCAGGACCCTTCCTTTGGTGTGCGTATTGATCGATAGAAAGTTAAACAGATCTAATACGTGTTCTAACCCTTCATAGGCGGAAACTAGGGTTCACGAATTATACCTGCGGCGGAAAGGAGACAAGTAATTCCTGGCAATCTCGAGCGAACGACCCCAAAATCTTCTGTACGTATTCCTTCCTCGAGTTGGACGTCGTGTGGGCGACGATCTCCCAACATTTTCTTCTCCTTGGCAGCACTCTCTTTCTCTCCTTACGTGAATCACGAATTTAGAGAAAATTTCAGATTTCTGATCAGTAATCTGGCGGCCAAAGAATAGAGGATATATAGGCTACGGCAGGGACCATGAGGAGAAATTAGGATTAGGCCTCCTAACGGATCTAGATATCCCGTGTTCAGCCCGAACACACAATCCAGGCCCATTAACAATAGCTCGGTCCACTAATGAGCTATTGTTGCACTACCTCCCTAATCCCAAATTATGTTTGTGGGCTCCTTTTATTATATGCTCGTTTAGCTCCCCATGTTAAGATATCGTATGTCCGTCGATCAAATTAAGTTACTGACAACTATATTAATTCGACATCTTTTATCCTTAAGTAGTACCGCTCAACTTTATTTGTCATGTCGGATATAATCTACCTGCAGGGTTTACATGACAATCCTTATGAGCTCCTTAAGAGGACATCATCAACCCGATGTATTGGGACATGGATTTCATTTATAATCAACAGCCCATCATACATACAATGTTATTACCCAATTCATAGAGGTTGTTGATCCATAATGAATCTCACTCTTTTATGAGTCAAAGTAATGCACATTGCATATACATGTCCGTTATTATATCCGGATTAAGAGTACAAGCATCCATAATAACAGAGGTGTTTGTTCTCTTATGTAGTCAGTACAAAGAGAACAACCTCAAGTGGTCCTGTTCAATACACACAAAGTGTACTAGTGTAAACCTATAGTCAAGATAGACTAATACCAGATTACACTACAACCTTTCCAATAGATTGTCCAAGTCCATCTAGGTTGTGAACTATTTATATACTCCATAGGAAACTGATAATATGATCTTCTGTGTGACATCACACACCATATTATCTACAATATAGAATATCAGACATTTGCATTAACACTTGCAACAAATACAATATGCAAACATTTGCCCATATGATTCTCATTCAAAATTTAAGGAAATAAGGTTACTACAAAAGTGATGCTTTTAGTATATAACCCTAACACTCCAAATGGACACAAAATGGACACAAATAGAGATACAACCATAGGAGTCATTCCTATGGGTTCAAAATATTCCTATATGCATGTAGGGATGGATTAGAGAAGAGATTACACCTTCCGGGATAGAGTTTCAAAGGAAAAAGCCTTCCGACTCGACACCGACACGTAGAGATTCCAAAAGGACGAACGAGCTCCGAATCCTCCCAAACTTGGCTAGCACCCTCTAACTATGGAGTAGAGGAGAAGAGAAGAAGATTTGGTGGAAGAAATGGTGGATTTGGAGATGAAATCAATGGAGTTGTTCTCTAGAAATTTGGGGATGAACAAGAGAGAGAAAATGGATGGATAAAATAAAATGGAAGAGATGGTGACTCACTCCTTATCCCCCCATAGGTGGCTGCCCAAAAAGGGTGAGGTATCCCCATTTTGAATGTCCAAAATGCCCTCCACTAATCTATTTGATTTAAATTAAGAGTGGGTTAAAGGTTGAGGTCAATTTAGTCTAGGTTTAAGTCTCTAATTAAACTAAACCTATCCATAAATAATTAGTCTAACTACTAACTAAAATTAATATCATGTGGACTAAAATTAATATCATGTGGGCCATGTCTAACTAGTGTGTGGGTCCCACTAGAGTCAAACTACCCTCCCCCCCGGGTCCCCGTTTCAAGTCGGATTGAGTTGAAATTCGAACCCGACTCAAATAACCCCAAAACAATATCCTAAATAATAAAATAAATTTCAACCCCAAAATAATATCATAAATAATAAAATAAATTTTAAAAATATTCAAAAATGTAAAATGACAAAAATACCCATGTTTCTGAAAACTGGAGGTGACAAATTTATCCACCTTAAAAAAATTTTGTCCTCGAAATTAAAACCAAGCAATCACCAATGCAAAATATCAAAATAAATCAAAGAGGTCCAATGACCAAAATACCCTTGGGCCAGAAATAATACTGAAAGTATCCTAATCACATGGTTAGGCTCCAGGTCAAACAGTCCCTAGGGTTTCACTAGTAAAACATCAAAATCACAAGTCATGGCTTAAAAATTTAAAATGATTAAAATCTCTAAAATCAAAGCATGAATTAAATGACATTAATTAAATGACCAAAATTATAGTATTTTAAAATTATACTCAAATAGAAACTAGGTACTACAAGTCTATCCAACTTAAAGGAATCATCCTCAAAAATTAAAACAAAGTAACCACAAAAAAAATCATGCAATTCGATAATCGTATGCGTCTATCCAAATTCATGATACTCAGAATCTCCGTCATACCAGTGAGCAAGGCTACGATAATCACAGAGTCCTTGACTATGGTATATACCTCTAGAATTATGGTATTTAATATTTTTGCATTACCGCATGCTTGGCAGCGAAAACCTTAAATTTCCACACCCGAGAAATACGACCATAATCCGACTATATGTCCTCACTATGCCTGCTAGCATGACCCTAGAGGATTCTAAAATCTCATAATCAAGACAACCTAGCCCATACGACTTATCTCAGAAGAATATCACATCACAAGAACAAAATTTCATCCAACGATCAAGGAACAGATGGAATTGAATTTCAAGACTGTTTATAAGAAAATAAATACAGAAATAAGATCGAAAGATTGGAACCTGTTATCTGCTCTGCTACTGCCTGAAAACAAGTCACTGTCATCCTGAAGACGAATTGAAACCAAGAGATAAATATGGCACAAGATAAGATATTATCAAAGGAGGACAATTGAATTCAAATGTAAGAAGAGTTGTCATGGTAATTAAAAGATCAGAATTTTTCTAAAATGTGATTGCGTAACTCCTTTCATATCCTATATCCTAGTCGTAGGCTCGTAATTAGTACTCTAAGTCGAGCACCATTACGAGATCGCACTAATTGTGACTCTGACCTGCATGGGCTACCACCAAAAACGTGTCACGACCCGCACCCTGATTAGGGGCACGAGTACGTGGTTACGTCCAGCCTACGCCGCAGCATCGGCGGTAGAACGCTGTCTAGGTCATCTATAAATACTATAACTAAACAGATAAATGTACCTGTACAGTATATACACTCCGAATGGAGGTGACATAGCAATACAGTCTTAATCACAAATATAAAACTAAGGTAGATAGTATGGAAAGGAAAATACAAATAATGAGAACAGAAAATAAGTTCGAGATCCACACAAGTCCAAAACTAAACATAACATCACAGAATATAATATAATACTACAGTCTGAAAAGTACTAGCTGGCTCGTAGGCCAGACAAACCTAACTAAGCTACACTACTCAGGGTGAGCAAAGTCTACTGGCTCTACTATCAAGCCACGGTCCAAGTCTACTCCATCAGACTCGACCCCATAATAGGTCAGGCAATCTGCCTCATAATCATCTGTAATATGTCAACGGTATCCTGTCAGGAAAATGAGCAAGTACAAACAGCAACAGCAGTTCCATATGAATTGACAAATTCTATAAGAGACAGTGTAATGAAATACAAGACAAAGATATGTGAAATACAGGATAAAATCAGCAGAAAATGTATAATAGATGTGAGTACTGAATAGGACAACAATATATTTGTAGGATTGCTTAGGAACTATTCGGAAGCCGAGTTACAACCCTTAAACCAAACAAGGACCGGGGCTGTAACCCTTCTTCCGAACAGAACTTAGCCTCCTAGGATAAATAAATATAAAAATGTGACTTGAATTATTAGAGCGCTATGTGATCGGCTAGGGAATCATGGTAGGGTTATCCACTTGGCCCGACAATCACATAAAAATCTGAAAGGGTCATGCCGGCCAACCTGGATAACATAGACATGGGGTATCTGCTACACCCTATGTGAAGTGAGGGTGGCGCTAGCAAAATAGTGACAGGGAGGCTTTGATCACATAATCCCTAATAATTTCCCCATCCCCGAATAGTATCATAGATCCGGACATGGCACGTCATGACACGGATTCAAAAGCAGGTAATCAGTCCACTTCCAAATCAATATCTATATAAGTACATGAAACATTGATATCACACACCAATATACCAAGGAAAATCCAGGAATAACATCTCATGACAGGATCCGACGTATACTAGTCCGTGAACTATCGTGTCGAGGATCAAGTAAGACACTACAACTGAATCGGATATAGTAGATATCAAGAAAATAAAAACTATCAGTGAATGTACCTGCCTATGGTCCTAAGCTGATAAGGTGAACAGACGCTCAGAGTAAATCACAGACCTAAAATGAGATACTATGAGTTAAACAGGGTTTTATACTGAAAAAGGAAACTAATTTAAGTCATGAATGCAAGTCTAAGTCAAAACTAGGTCAATCTAGGTCAAACTGAGTCGTACTAGGTCATACTGGTTCATACTAGGTCATACCAGGTCACGGGGAGTCAATCCAAGTCAAACTAGGTCAAACGGGGTCAAAGGTTGACTGACAGTTGACTTTTGGTCAACTGGTCAACCCTGGTCAACTCTGGTCAACTTTAGTCAACCCTAGGTCAAACTAGTCAAATGTTGACTAACTGTTGACTTTTAGTCAACTGGTCAACTATGGTTTGGTTTCGGTCAATTCTAGTCACTTATAGGCTAAGTTTGACTTTCGGTTGACTTTTGTTGACTTTTGGTCAAAATGGTCAACCGAGGTCAAAACTAGTCTGAGGACACTAATCCTAACCATTACCAACCAAGAGAACCTAATTCTAACTATATCTTAGAAGTTAAACTCAATATCTTAACTATACCCTATTACCTACATTTACCCTTACCAAGGTAATCCCGATACCTTGCCCATTACAAAGAAAATCTCGCTAATACTCAAGATACTAGCCTAGGCTCCTTAGGGTAGCTAGATACTATCCTATGTAGGGTTTACCAACCAAGAAATCTAGGATTCTTGGGCATCAAAACTATTTTTCTAATATGTTACTCTCCTACACATTACCTTAAGGTAATATTGAGATATCAAGATACCACATCTAACATAACTTATTCTTCTAAACCACACTCACCCTCCCTCACAAACATCATCTATCTAACCCCCATCTAACTTAGAATGCTACTTCTAAAATAACTTCTCAAAAACTAACTCAAACATCTACCACTACCCTCAAGATAACATAACATGGCATACTTTCTAACATTGACAAACCTTATTTTCTACCACTATAAACACTACCCTACTAACCGCCTAACACAGTAAAAACACTCTCTAACTTAGGGGTTGCGTAGTACTAAATGTGGTTGATAAGTGTGGGTAGGTATTTGGGGCTAAGGTGGGTCAAAAGGGGATGTTTCGAAACCACAAAAACCCCAAAAAACCATCATGCACTGCTTCTGCTTACTGCTTTTTCCTGCTTACTGCTTATTGCTTACTGCTTACTGCTTATTGCTTTTTTCTGCTGCTTTCCTGCTCATTCTCTCACTCTCTAACCATCTAACCACACACACAAACACATATACCAAATCCACCACCCTTCTCTTCTAACACACCTACACACATCTATATACAAACACACTACCACTCAATTAAAACACAAATTACTCAACAAACTACACTAGCCTCAAGTCAAATAGGATGGCATAATCCTCCCAACTATCTCACCTTCACAACACACACACTACACTACCATCTATACAACATCAAACACACACTAGCACATATCCTCTATCAATCTCACTTCTCTCCACTAACCACACACATCCTTATCTCATTCAAACACACACACTATACTAACATATATTATATAACAATAATATATATATATCTATATATATATATATAAAATATATATATATATATATATATATACATATATGTACTATATCATACATATTCTTGACAATCTATGATACCTACATTCACATGATATCTATACTAGGCTCATAGGTTACACAAAATACATACGTCGCATAGTCACTCTTCTACTTAAAATTAATACTGTACCAATTGGGCCTTCACTAAATTCTAGGATTAAAGTATGTTATAGCTCTTCATGTTAGCTTTCCGAAACTTCAAACGGATCGCATTTTCGTGTCCGAAAGCTCTCGGAATCGCAAAAACACTGAAACGCGTTCATCTTTCGTACAGCTGACACTCAAATAATTCTACAGAATGTTATAGAACGAATTTGGCTTATTAAAATATATATTTGGAAAGCTAATTTTGATACACTTTTTTTTAAAAAAAATGGGAGGTTAATTGGAGTTATGATCTAAAAGTTATGACACTTCTAAGTTGCTCTAGCTACTACAAACGTGGATAAAAATTATGACGAATTTGGGTTATTTGGACAAAAAACACATGTAGGCCAAAATACTTGGATACCAACATAGCTATCTAAATAAAACATATTCTAACCATCCTAAATAAGATCAATCCACTCTCTAAAAATATAAATCTGAGATTAAAACACTAATTAATCATTCCTACAATATATATGCATACAAGTGTCCAAAATTGGGGTTTTTCCCACTAGGACACAACTACAACACAAAGGACACTCCTATGGCCTCCAAATGGACACGAAATGGACACAAATGGAGATACAACCATGGGGGTCATTCCTATGGGTTCAAAATATTCCTATATGCATGTAGGGATGGATTATAGAAGAGATTATACCTTCCGGGAGAGAGTTTCAAAGAAAAAAGCCTTCCGACTCGACACCGACACGTAGAGATTCCAAATGGACACGAACGAGCTCCGAATCCTCCCAAACTTGGCTAGCACCCTCTAACTATGGAGTAGAGGAGAAGAGAAGAAGATTTGGTGGAAGAAATGGTGGATTTGGAGATAAAATCAATGGAGTTGTTCTCTAGAAATTTGGGGATGAACAAGAGAGAAAAAATGGATGGATAAAATGAAATGGAAGAGATGGTAACTCACTCCTTATCCCTCCCATAGGTGGCTGCCCAAAAAGGGTGAGGTGTCCCCATTTTGAATGTCCAAAATGCCCTCCACTAATCTATTTGATTTAAATTAAGAGTGGGTTAAAGGTTGAGGTCAATTTAGTCTAGTTTTAAGTCTCTAATTAAACTAAATCTATCCATAAATAATTAGTCTAACTACTAACTAAAATTAATATCATGTGGACTAAAATTAATATCATGTAGGCCATGTCTAACTAGTGTGTGGGTTCCACTAGAGTCAAACTACCCCCCCAGGTCCCCGTTTCAAGTCGGATTGAGTTAAAATTCGAACCCGACTCAAATAACCCCAAAACAATATCATAAATAATAAAATAAATTTCAACCCCAAAATAATATCATAAATAATAAAATAAATTTTAAAAATATTCAAAAATGCAAAATGACAAAAATACCCTGTTTTCTGAAAACTGGGGGTGACAGATGTAGACGACACCACCGCTACTGGTGATTTAGATGAGGACACCGACGACGAATGGTACATTTAGGATGGAGAATGGTACATTTAGGACAGAGAATGGTACATTTAGGAAGGAGAATGGTACATTTAGGACGGAGAATGGTACATTTAGGACGGAGAATGGTACATTTAGGAAGCCGATAAAAGCTCGTTCTCTCAAATCTCTTCTTTGTGTAAATTAAATCCAAGGAGGACATAATCCCTAAGGACACAGTGTGTCCAGGTCTGTAGGCGATGTAGACGACACCACCGTCGCTGGCGATCTAGATGAGGACACCGACGACGAATGGTACATTTAGGACAGAGAATGGTATATTTAGGACAAAGAATGGTACATTTAGGAAGCCGATAAAAGCTCGTTCTCTCAAATCTCTTCTTTATGTAAATTAAATCCAAGGAGGACATAATCTCTAATTTTAGTTATTGCTTAGCAGAGTCTGCTTAGTTGTTGTAAAATTGTGGTGTTGTTTTTGTGACACTTTCATATTTAATCTAATATTTTCTATGAATATGTGTTATATTTGATTTTGATTTAGTAATCTTTCCGTAATTAGTTTTTTGTTTCATCTAACAATTTAATATTTTTGTTATAAAGCTACAGGCCATGGTGGTGGTGGTGGAAGGAGAAACGGAGATGAAGAAGGAAAGAAGAAGAAGTTTCGGTTCGCGGCGGACTTCGTCGAGTTCCTCAATCAAGCGGAATTAAACCTCTTATAGAGTTCCTTAATTGAAGTTGATCATGATAACCTTTTGTATTTTTCAAACGGCTAGTAGAATCTTCCTCGAGCCCTCCTCAATCAAACGGCTAGTAGATTGTTTGCTAGTCTCGAAATTTATTTGTCTTTCCATCTTCCTCACTTTTTGTACTTCTCTCTTGCTATATATAGAAAAGTTTTTTTGTTTCATAGTACTATTGTTTATTCTGAAATACATAGAATAGTTGTCTGAAATATAATAGTTTTCTTGTTTTCAAGATGTCTACTCGTGTGGTAGAAAATATAGAAGACGTAGAAGATTGGTTGCCAGCTCCAAATGAAACCTTCATTCCGCTCATGTTGTGCAGGATTGTAGATCAACTATCGACGATTTCAGCTGATGTTGTATCGATCAATTCAAAGCTTTGTTCAATAGAAATTGAACAAAAGAATTTTTATCTGCGTTTGGAGAAGATTGAAGAATCTCCAGCTTTGAAGAAGGCATCTTCATCTGGAGCATTTAATAATGTGAAGGTGGTTTCCGTTGAATCTTCTTCCGATGAGGAGGACGTGGAGCTACAGTCTCGTAGTAAAGCATTGGACCGAATTCTCGCATTGTCCCCTACAGAAGAAACTGACTTTAGCAGTTCTTCGAAAAGAATGCGTAGAAATTTAGATCCGGTCACACCATCGAAAAGTTTAACAAGGGGTTCAACCTCGAAGCCTAGCAATTGTACTAGTGGTTCTTCGAGTTATTACGACTATATTTTTGCCGATGATAGACCTGACGAGTAAGTAATATGAGTTTTGATTTAATTCCAACAGTTTTTTTCTCCTAATTTATTTGTTTCTTTTCTTAGAGAAATAATATCATCTTGCAACATAATCTATGTGTCTCGGTTTGAGATGAAGACCTTAGCTCCTTTAACGAGAATTAAAAATGGGGTATGTATAGATAGTATATTTCTTCTTAGATGCCATCTATGTTTACTTCGATTCCATCGCTGACATTTTTAATGATTTATTCAGATTGTAGGCATTATCTCTGCTCTTCTCACCGCGAAGGAACGGAAAAGAACCTCCAATAAAGCTAATGTATGGTTTTTACCAATAAGGATATCGGTGAGTGAGCATTTTATTCTTCAATGCATATGCATTAACAATTTTCTCGTTTGTTTGTCCTTCGTAATGTATTAATTGATGTGTATGTAGAAAGAAATGTTACCTCCATCCGACAAAAAGCTTCATAAAATATGGAAGAAGTACAAATATTTTCAGGGTTATATGGGATCTTTAAGCACTTGTAACGAGGTATTAATGTATTTTTGTTTAAATATTAATCCTAATTATTTGAAAATTTACTAATTTGTTTTACCTAATTAATCCTGATTCAGATATACATACCCATTCATTTAGACGGACACTATACTCTTGTAAGAGTTCTGGTTAAAAAAAAGGACTGTTGAAATTTGGGATTCACTTGCATCTAAAGATGATCCGATTCAAAATAAAACAGTCATAAAAGAAATAGTAAGCTTATATTCATCAATTTTTATGAATTGGGTACAAGATACGCGGTATACTAATACATATTGTATTCTGGTAATTGTAGCTTTCAAATTTGGATCTCTTTCTCGAAGAAGAGATTTTGAAGTTGAGAGATGCTAGGTTCAGTTTTTCTACTTTTGCAATAAAACGTCGTTCTTATGTTCCCCGCCAAGGCAATTCTGTTGATTGTGGGATTTTTGTAATTGCATTCATGAAAGACCGATGTAGTCTAGACTACCGTTCTCCCAATGTAAGTCTGAAAATATGTCGTCAAAAACTTACACTTTTTAGAGCAATATTTTTGATGTTATGTTTGTTATATACAGTTTGATGCTGGAATGGAAAGACGCAAAGCTGCTGAATGGATTACAACTTCAGAGCACAATGAAGAGCTAAAAGAAGTCCAATCTGAAATGATTGAATATGGAAGACGGTAAAAAAAATTCTTCTTCTTTTATATCTAATGTATGGAAACCCCTAATGTATTATGTTCATTTGTTTTGTTGAGCTGTAATGACATTTTTGCCAAACGGCTTCGATTCTTTTTTATTAAGCAGAATCATTTTTGCCCTTCAAATTAATATAATTAAGCAGAAAGGAGTCTTTTACCCTTCCATCGAATGACATTTTGCCCTTCTAATTAATTCAAAACACCCTCGAACCCTCTTATTACAAAAAAAAAAAAAAAAAAAAACCGTTTCGATTCTTCCTCTTCTTCCATACTCCACTCTGTACTCAAACCTAGGTCATTCTCCTCCAAAATCTTCAAACCTTCCTCCCCATTCGCAATCTTCACACCATGTCGGCATTAGCGGCAGAATCATCACCGACAGCATCACCAATTAGAGAAGATGCACCAGTTACAGAAAATCCAAAAGGAAAAGACGGAGAACAACCGATACCCTATTCTAAGAAAGTTTCACAAAAGAAAAAGGAAAAAGTTTCTAAACAATAAGAAGTGCAAGAAGAAGTGCAAACAGAAGGTATAACTTTGAGTTTATGTTCGCAAATTCTGTATATATTACACGGAGAATGACATTCTCCGTCATAAAACGCATTTGAATGTCATTCTACGTGTCATTTGAAACGGCGAACGACATTCTCTGTGTCATTTGAAACGGAGAATGACATTCTCCGTGTTAGTTTACACGAAGAATGTCATTCCCAGTGTTAAAACCCATAAGAATGGCTATTCTCCGACCTATTTTTTTGTTTTTTTGTTTTGTAGAAAAAAATCTGTCAGGAATAAGGATTCAAGACTTTTTCGTTCTACCTTCAAGCCAATGCTAAATCTTATGGAGGAGGTCAATCAAGATGTTGGCCGTTTACCTGAGCCAGTTATTGATTCCTTAAAGAATACCGGTTTTTAGAATTTTGTCGAGATTTTCTACCAAAACAGAGTCCACGTCTCCGAATTGGCCAAGGTAACGGAAGGGCTTGAGAATTTAATTGCAAGTTACACAGAAGAAGAAGATGACGTCGGGTGCTTTGAATTGAGCACCACTATTAAAATCACGCCAAGCGTCGACGATATGGCAGTCATCTTCGGTCTACCGATGAATGAAAAAAGCGATAATGATGTTTTTTGCAGAAGATTGATAAAGGAAAAACAACAACAGCCCACACCACCAGCATCATTGAGCCTGTGTAGAGATCACTTCACAAGATTGCTGGCTAATTCTAAGGGCAAATATGCAGAAGTCACGAAGAAGAAAGTGAGAGACAAGTTATTTGAATTGTTACGACGACTTCGTGGCGGAGATAACGCTGTTAATCCAAATGATTTGGCCAAGCTAATAATCTTCTACTTGTGCCAAACAGTATTTTTCACAATGTCTGGCGGTTCAAATTTGCCGTACAGATTCTTGGCCTTGGTAGACAGTGTGGACGTCATCAACAGTATATGCTGGCCAAGGTTAATCCTGGCATATGTAATGGATAGTATAAAGAGGAGTAGAAGCAAAACTGACTAGGGGATTACTCAATGGCTTTCCATAAATTGGAAGATTGTACAATATACTTCCTCTATTGGTTTGCAGAACATAGTAAATTTGTGGAAATAAAGTTCGCCCCGATTCCTGATTACCCAAGATTTTTACATGGAATAGGTACGAAATCTCAAACTTCCTCAAGGCCGAATATCACAACAAAATGAGATCGAAGATGATATTAAAAGATCTGGTTATACATGTTGGGGAAGAAGAAGGGCACAAAGAAGATGAGCCACCTATAGAAGAAGTTGAAAAAGAGGGAGAGGAAGAACACCAAGAAGTAGGTGGGAATAATTTTGATAAACAACGGATACCACAGCATCATGAAATGGGCGCTGTGATGGACGACTCAGCAAAGGAATTGGAGGATTTGAAAAGATATTATTCTGATATTCTTGCGCAGAATGAAGAACTCAAAGAAAAGTTAAAAGATATGGAGGCACAAGGAGCGCAGTTACGTGCAGTCAACCTTGAGAATGCCATACTCAAAGAAAAGTTGAAAGAGCTCGAGGTAGAAGAAGTGCAACAACGTGTAGTCAACGCTGTGATGGAGGGCTCTGTGCATGAACTGGAGGATTTGAGAAGACATCATTCTGATATTCTTGCGCAGAATGAAGAACTCAAAGAAAAGTTAAAAGAGATGGAGGCACAAGGAACGCAATTACGTGCAGCCAACCTTGAGAATGCCATACTCAAAGAAAAGCTGAAAGAGCTCGAGGCAGAAGAAGCGCAACAACGTGCAGTCAACGTTGTGATGGAGGGCTCTGTACATGAACGGGAGGATTTGAGAAAGCAGAATTCTGTTCTTATTGCAGAGCTACATGCACAAGGTAAAATCTTTTCTATTTCAAATTTTTGATTTGTAATCTTCCAGGAGAATGGCTATTCTCCGTGGATTATAACATAGAGAATGGCATTCTCCGTGTTATTTGAAATGGATAATTGCTATTCTTTATCATTTCGGTACTGGAAAGGTTATTCTTCGTGTAATTCCAAACGGAGAATGCTATTCTCCATATTATATTACATGGAGAATGTCATTCTCCGTGTTAGATTCATATCATATATTTCATTGTTGTTTGTTTTATTTTAGTGCGAACAACCAAGCAACTCAGAGAAACAAATAAAAGGCTCGTTGAGGAGAAAAGGGAGCTTCAAAATAAAGTTGAATCGTTCAATATTGAAGCCACTGAAAAGGATGGGAAAATCATTGATCTCGAAGCCATGGTTGTAGCATTGCAGCGTCAGGAGATTCAAGCAGCTGATGAACTTGCTGCTCCAAAAGAAGCCAAAAGAAGAGGAGGATCGGGGGAAAGAGGTTCAGAAAACCATCAGCGCATTAGCCGTTGAAGATGTTACTCCCTTGGAAAAGAATACAGTTGGAGAGGCTAATAAAAGTGGAAGATTAATGCCGCTCCAAAATCCGAAAGAGACGCCAAAATGGCTGAATTAAAGAACCGTGTCATACTAAGGGAATGCGATGAACTCTTACTTTGGAAAGATGCGGATGAAGAGCTGAAGAAGCAATACATCGACATCGTAATTCCCAAAAAGAAGCAGAGTATGTATTCTGAACCCTTTTTTTCTTTTGTTTTTTCTAGACTTTTTTCACAATTATGTAATGAGAATCTATCTTTATTAATTTAATCTAAACTAAATTTATGTGCAGTAATATTGTATACTTATTTTCGTCGAAAGAGGGTAAAAATGGAGTTTCAGTCCAGCTGTCGGCAATAGACCTGCAAGACATACTCAACTATGAAGACATGGAGGCTGGCATACTGAACCTAATAATAAGGAAGCTGAGAGAAATTCAAGGCATTAAAAGAAGGTGTGCCCCGTCTAGTTCAAAGGACGTGCCATTTATCCATAAGCAAAAGTCGGCACCCCAATCACATAAGTGGTCTGCATTCATGATGCCCCACACATTGGTAAGAATCCAAATAGAAAAATCTATATTCATGTGTACACCGATGAAAAATGATAGAAAAAATTACTCATAATATTGTGTTTTGTTTTTGGGAAACAGAACATCGTTGAACGTGCCAATGAACCAGACGCAAAATATAACGCCCCAGTCCCAAAATACGTAGGACTAGGAACGTAGACATGCCAGCCGTATAATAATATACGTAAGCTGTAAAATGCAGTAGAACTATAACTAATCTCATCCACACAAAAATAAATGAATAAAAGATATCATATAATGATAATGAATTGTCTTGATACAATATGTTGGGCGGAGACAAATCCACTACCAACAAGTAAAGAAAAATACATGAGAAAAGAAATGATTTTGGCGAGCAAAGCGAAGACGATCCAAGCGCAATTATCCTCGAAGAAATAGAGAGGATCACGGCTAGAGCTAGAATACCTGCGAAAGACAAAAGCACACACATGGAGAGATAATCAGGTCCTCAGAGGGACGTAACAAGATACATAATATCATGCCATATAAACTGAATAAATATTGCTCAAATAAATAAGTCAATTGAATTATAACAAGGTCCAACACGCACCTATTGAACTAGCTTACCATCCCCCCAACCAAACAAGGACAGGAGATGGTAAACTAATTCACGGTGACGTATCTTTCCATGCTATGAATCCAATATGGTATCCGGGCCCCAACAAGGTTCAATACCTTCTCATCGAAATAGTAAGTCACACCTACAACCAAACAAGGACAAGATGTGATGAACTAATCCGCGACAATTTATTGTTCCAAGCCACGGTCAGATACAAGTACCCAAACCAAAAGTACTCGTACCTAACGGATAAAGGTGCCGAACCGTTCTAAGTGAAATATAGTTAAGAACAATCCTTCCTACGCATGGGCCCTGGCTAAATATGATCGACATAGTCCCCCCTTGGGGCACTAGAGGCCCAATCAATAAGAGCATAACGTTCCGCAGAACGTCAGTGGCCGTCAGTAATCATGGGTCATCAGCCCCGTATCTCCAACGGAGAATCCGGGTCACAAGGGAAAGTACATCGAAGCCCATACGCTAAGGAATTGTCCTCCCCGCCCAATGCCTACTATGTTGTATCCACAATAGAAAACCTCTACAACCGCTAAGTCAAACTAGTATGCAACCTCTATTAGCGGTTATTCCTATCGTACGGCTTGTACGTACTGTTGGCCAGCCAATCACGCACGTCCGTATTCTACATGCGACACACAACTTCGTGGTACAACATGTCAAGGCCAATGAATGCAACACACAAGGTGGTCCATTAAATCTAAGTTTAATGTGTAAGAAAACTAATACATAGCAGAAAATATAAATAAACAGTAAGTTCTAACAGGTTATGCCATGTATCACAGTTTATTTTGCATAAAGAAAAAAATAATAATGTATGAAATATAAGCTAAAATAAATAAACAGCAAATGGCAAGGTGTCTTGCCTGGTAGTACGCCTGGTGTGTTGCATTAATGATCAAGGTGGCACGAACTGCGACTTCGGTATAATAACTATGCAGGGTGACTTCTGATGGTGTCACGGACGGTTCCATTGGGTCCAGAAGGGTCAAATTAGTTAGGGTGGACATAAGGTAGTAGAGAATTGGTAAAAGGATAGAAAAGATGGGCTGAATCACGAGATGAAGAAAACCGTAGGAAGTCAATTAATATATTTGGTTTTAGAAACTATTTTATAATACTTGAAATATAATTTATTAGTCTTTCAATTAAATACTCAAAAATCAAAAGTCGTTTTTAAGGCAAAAATTCTAAGTTTGTCAAAATAAATTTTAGTAGGAAACTACATATTTATTATTAGCCAAAATTAATAAACTAGAAATTTATAGTATAATTTGGTGACTACTTTGATTGACCAATATATTTTTAGAAAATATAAAATCTAAAAAGAAAACAAATAAATAAATTAGGGCTATAAAATAGATTTTGTCAAAGTACTATGTTTGGTAGAATCTACCTTTGAAAATAGTTGGAAAAATGATATCTTTACAAATATCCTAAAATAATAATATTGGCAATTAATAATTTTTAATTATAACAACAAGAATAAAGATAATAAGACAATAATATTATTTTTAATAATAATTTATCATTAATAATAACATCAGCCGAATATACTGGAAGAAAACCAAAAAATCAAGTAAATGTGATAATAATGATAATAATAATAACTACAATTATGAGTAATACTATGGTGTAAATATAACTACAAAATAGGAAATAGTAGCAATACAATAATAGTGATGATAATGATAATAATAATGATAATAATAATAATACTTAGTAGTTATAAATTCTAGTCAATATTTATTACTGGTAAAACACAATTCAAAATAACAAAAATAATTAACTAGAAATAAATAAATAATAAATTAAAATAAAATACAACTCGGGTTCAGCTGTTCTCTTCTCTGTAAAAAATAAAACCAAACCACTTTAAAAAGAAGGAAAGATAAGAAAGAGAGAGAGGAGCGAGAGTGAGAACACAAAAGGGGATCGGGAGAGGGTCGGTGAAGAGAGAGGAGAGCGGTGGCGGAGCTAGCAGGTGGCGGAGCTAGCGGCGGCGGAGGCGCTCAAGGAGGAGGGGACGCACGGCGGTTGGGAGAGGGACGAAGGGGCGGCTCCAGAGGTTGTTCAGAGGAGGGCGGTCGGTCGAGATTTTCGGCAGGAGGCCACGAGAAGGGGTGGCGCGGCGCTGGACGAGCGGTTGTGGGGGTAGGCGGAGGACTCAGAGGCTAGGGATGGTCCGGCCGTCGCGCACGGAGGGCACGATGGCGGCGGTGGAGGGTTCTGGCCGGGGAGAGAGCGGCGGTCACGGAGCGGCACGACAAGGGCGAGCACACGGCCCTAGTCACCGTGGCGGACTGCTGGACTGAGCACCGGGAGCTCGCAGTGCTTGAGGGTTGCAGATCCGATTCGGGGGTCGCCGGAGCTAGGTTTCAGGTGAGGGAGGTTTTTCTTCCTTTTTGGCTTTCTCTTTTTTGGGTTGTTGTCGGTGGTAGCGGGGTGAGTTATTGGTCGGAGTGGTCGGAAGGCAGGTGGTGGTTGTGCGTGTGTGGTGGCGGTTATGGAGGCGAGATCGCCGGAGGCTGTTGGTGTGACGGCGGGCTGGTTGGTGCTGTCGGGGCTTAGACAGATGGTCGGGGTAATGCTGGAGAGGCAGGCGGTGTTGGTATTAGTCCATGGTGGTGGTGGCATGGAGGTCGTATTGGGACTGGTGACATGGAGGCTTGCAGGGATGGTCGAGGACGGGGATGGTGGTCGACCGAGAAAGGCTGGGCTTGGCTAGGATGAGGGGGTTTCCGATCGGGGAAGGGATGAGCCAGGGAATAGCCTTGGATTTTTCCTATTTGGTTGTACGTGTCGAAATTGTTGACAAGGAGGAGGAATAATGTATGTGTAAAAATATGGAATAAGATTATGGATGTGGGAACACTGCACGTTTTGGTTGTAGGAATTTGTGGAGGAATATTGTGGAGAAAATATTGGAGGAGTACCTGCCTATTTATAGGATGTGGGAATTCCCAATTGGGTAGGATTAGGAAAAGATTTAAAATCCAATTAGATAATTTATCTATTAATTTAAAATCAATCAAATTCAAATCCAAATCAAAATCCAATTTAAATCTAATTAAATTTACATCCTTTAGTTTAAAACCAAATGAGATAATTCGAATTCCAAATATAGATATTAATTTAATCTATTTAATAAATCCAAAAATTAAATCAAGATTTAAATTGCCACAATATTTTCAAAATATGTTTTCCAAAAATGCTATTATAATAATTTCAAAAATACATTATTTTTTAAAAATAAACTTAATAAAACTATTTATGAAATATATATCCAAGCACAAATATTCTTTACATAATTATGCTTTTCTAGTATACAAAATATTATTTATTATTAATAACTTTTAGAAATGACATAAAAATAACAAGCTTAGAATTAATAGCAAAACTAATTATTATACCTATTATTTGAAACTATATAAAAAATAGAACAAAATATTTTTCTAAATTATGTATGCTCGCACATATTCGCACTCGTCGAGCAATTACGAAAAGCAAAATTTCGGCACGACGTACAATGCAACTACGCGACGTACAATACAAAGTAAAAAAATTAATCAGTACCAAATTTATTTTTTAAAAAATAGTAGAAATTTAGGGGTTTTACATCCTACCCAACTTAAAAGAATTTTGTCCTCGAAATTAAGAATTCGTAGGGGGGGTGAGAAGGCTCAACGATAGATAGAAGGGTTCCTTAAAGAAGTTTATATGGTCGTAGTCTAGGTTGAGGATATGATTAAGAGACGATTGTAATCACTTCTTAAATTCAAGTGATTAGAAAGTCAAGATTGTAGATTTAGGGTGAATGGTCGAGTAGTTCAAGACAAAGATATAGTTACATTGGGTGGTAATGGTCATGGTGATAGGATAGTTAGGGGAAGTTCTAGTATAATGCCTTCGTCCTTCTAAAATAGGTGAAGGCGAAACAATAGAGAGTTCAAAAGGCGATATTATCGAATATGAAAACGTGATTCAAAGACGACCAAAAATTTCAAAAGAATTGTCAAGGCAGTCGTGGATGGGATTCTAAAAGCCAAGTTTAATTATGTTCCATCCACGTAGAATAATAGACAAAAGCGAACCAAAGTGCACTTGGTTGATCAGACCATTATGCACCGGTTCTGATTAGACAATAGGCTAGTGAGCGCCCAATAGCATATGTCATGAACAAGCTTGATAAAGAATTGAGCTTGGAAAACTAGGCTACATTAGCATCATTGGTCTAGATAGTAGAACATATGCACGATGGTAGATGAAAATAAAAAAAAATATGAATAGTCTAAGAGTCATAAGGATCTAAGTCTTGTTTATTCCTATACCATCATTCTACGGTTTTATTGACCAAGGCTTGGTTGACCAAATGGGTTAAATTCCTCTAGTCTCTATGGTCTAGATAATACTATTGGTGTTCCCTTAATGATCAAGGGTGTGTCAGGTCGTGGGGTATTCTACCCAACTTAAAGAATTAAGCTAAGGGTGTTTGGGACATCTAACTAGTAGGGTCAATCTCTAGCAAGCACGAAGGGAAGATAATGATAGAAGGAATCAAGCAATTTGCAATCGATGAAGTCGGCCGAATATGGAATCGAAGAAAAGGTCAAGTATGTGGATGAGATCCTAGACTTCTAATCCTATTCGCAGGCTTGCTTGGTATGGTAAAGTAACCAAAAAATTTATCTCGACCTGCATGGGCCACCACAAAAAATATAACGCCCCAGTCCTAAAATACGTAGGACTAGGAACGTAGACATGCAAGCCGTATAATAATATACTTAAGTTGTAAAATACAGTAGAACCTATAACTAATCTCATCCACACAAAAATAAATGAATAAAAGATATCATATAATGATAATGAATTGTCTTGATACAATCTGTTGGGCGGAGACAAATCCACTACCAACAAATAAAGAAAAATACATGAGAAAAGAAATGATTTTGGCGAGCGAAGCGAAGACGATCCAAGCGCAATCATCCTCGAAGAAATAGAGAGGATCACGGCTAGAGCTAGAATACCTGCGAAAGACAAAAGCACACACCTGGAGAGATAACCAGGTCCTCAGAGGGACGTAATAAGACACATAATATCATGCCATATAAACTGAATAAATATTGCTTAAATAAATAAGTCAAATAAATTATAACATGGTCCAACACGCATCTATTGAACTAGCTTACCATCCCCCCAACCAAACAAGGACAGGAGATGGTAAACTAATTCACGGTGACGTATCTTTCCATGCTATGAATCTAATATGGTATCCGGACCCCAACAAGGTTCAATACCTTCTCATCGAAATAGTAAGTCACACCTACAACAAAACAAGGACAAGATGTGATGAACTAATCCGCGACAAGTTATTGCTTCAAGCCACGGTCAGATACAAGTACCCAAACCAAAAGTACTCGTACCTAACGGATAAAGGTGCCTAAGCGTTCTAAGTGAAATGTAGTTAAGAACAATCCTTCCTACGCATGGGCCCTGGCTAAATAGGATCGACATAGTCCCCCCTTGGGGCACTAGAGGCCCAATCAATAAGAGCATAACGTTCCGCAGAACGTCAGTGGCCGTCAGTAATCATGGGTCATCAGCCCCGTATCTCCAGCGAAGAATCCGGGTCACAAGGAAAAGTGCATCGAAGTCCATACGCTAGGGAATTGTCCTCCCCGTCCAATGCCTACTATGTTGTATCCACAACAGAAAATCTCTACAACCGCTAAGTCAAACTAGCATACAATCTCTATTAGCGGTTATTCCTATCGCATGACTTATACGTACTGGTGGCCAGCCAATCACGCACGTCCGTATTCTACATGTGATACACAACTTCGTGGTACAACGTGTCAAGGCCAATGAATGCAACACACAAGGTGGTCTCTTAAATCTAAGTTTAATGTGTAAGAAAACTAATACATAGCAGGAAATATAAATGAACAATAAGTTCTAACAGGTTATGCCATGTATCACAGTTTATTTTGTATAAAAAATAATAAATAATGTATGAAATATGAGCTAAAATAAATAAACAGCAAATGGCAAGGTGTCTTGTCTGGTAGTACGCCTGGTGTGCCTGCAATGATCAATGTGGCACGAACTGCGACTTCGGTATAATAACTATGTAGGATGACTTCTGATGGTGGCACGGATAGTTCCATTGGGTCCAGAAGGGTCAAATTAGTTATGGTGGACATAAGGTAGTAGAGAATTGGTAAAAGAATAGAAAAGATGGGCTGAATCACGAGATAAAGAAAACCGTAGAAAGTCAATTAATATATTTGGTTTTAGAAACTATTTTATAATACTTGAAATATAATTTATTAGTCTTTCAATTAAATACTCAAAAATCAAAAGTCGTTTTTAAGGCAAAAATTTTAAGTTTGTCAAAATAAGTTTTAGTAGGAAACTACATATTTATTATTAGCCAAAATTAATAAACTAGAAATTTATAGTATAATTTGGTGACTACTTTGATTGACCAATATATCTTTAGAAAATATAAAATCTAAAAAGAAAACAAATAGATAAATTAGGGCTATAAAATAGATTTTGTCAAAGTACTATGTTTGGTAGAATCTACCTTTGAAAATAGTTGGAAAAATGATATCTTTACAAAAATCCTAAAATAATAATATTGGCAATTAATAATTTTTAATATTAACATCAAGAATAAAGATAATAAGACAATAATATTATTTTTAGTAATAATTTATCATTAATAATAACATCAGCCGAATATACTGGAAGAAAACTAAAAAATCAAGTAATATGATAATAATAATAATAACTACAATTATGAGTAATACTATGGTGTAAATATAACTACAAAATAGGAAATAGTAGCAATACAATAATAGTGATGATAATGATAATAATAATGATAATAATAATAATAATACTTAGTAATTATAAATTCTAGTCAATGTTTATTACTGGTAAAACACAATTCAAAATAACAAAAATAATTAACTAGAAATAAATAAATAATAAATTAAAATAAAATACAACTCGGTTTCAGCTGTTCTCTTCTCTGTAAAAAAAGATAAAACCAAACCACTTTAAAAAGAAGGAAAGATAAGAAAGAGAGAGAGGAGCGAGAGTAAGAACACAAAAGGGGATCGGGAGAGGGTCGGTGAAGAGAGAGGAGAGCGGTGGCGGAGCTAGCGGCGGCGGAGGCGCTCAAGGAGGAGGGTACGCGCGACGGTCGGGAGAGGGACGAAGTGGCGGCGACGGAGGTTATTCGGAGGAGGGCGGTCGGTCGAGATTTTCGGCGAAAGGCCACGAGAAGGGGCGGCGCGGCGCTGGACGAGCGGTTGTGGGGGTAGGCGGAGGACTCGGCGGCTAGGGATGGTCCGGCGGTCCCATGCGGAGGGTTCTGGTCGGGGAGAGGCGGCGGTCACTGGAGCGGCGTGACAAGGGCGAGCACGCGGCCCTAGTCACCGTAGCGGACTGCTGGACTGAGCACCGGGAGGTCGCAGCGCTCGAGGGTTGCAGATCCGATTCGGGGGTCGCCGGAGCTAGGTTTCATGTGAGGGAGGTTCTTCTTCCTTTTTGGCTTTCTCTTTTTTGGGTTGTTGTCGGTGGTGGCGTGGTGAGTTATTGGCCGGAGTGGTCGGAAGGCAGGTGGTGGTTGTGCATGTGTGGTGGCGGTTATGGAGGCGAGATCGTCGGAGGCTGTTGGTGTGACGGCGGGCTGGTTGGTGCTGTCAGAGCTTAGACAGATGGTCGGGGTAATGCCGGAGAGGCGGCGGTGTTGGTATTAGTCAATGGTGGTGGTGGCGTGGAGGTCGTGTTGGGACTGGTGACATGGAGGCTTGCAGGGATGGTCGAGGACGGGGATGGTGGTCGACCGAGAAAGGCTGGGCTTGGCTAGGATAAGGGGGTTTTCGATCGGGGAAGGGATGAGCCAGGGAATAGCCTAGGATTTTTCCTATTTGGTTGTACGTGTCGAAATTGTTGACACGGAGGGGGAATAATGTATGTGTAAAAATATGGAATAAGATTATGGATATGGGATCACGGACACGATGCACGACACATTTTGGTTGTGGAATTTGTGGAGGAATATTATGGAGAAAATATTGGAGGAGTACCTGTCTATTTATAGGATGTGGGAATTTCCAATTGGATAGGATTAGAAAAAGATTTAAAACCCAATTAGATAATTTATCTATTAATTTAAAATCAATCAAATTCAAATCCAAATCAAAATTCAATTTAAATCTAATTAAATTTACATCCTTTAGTTTAAAACTAAATGAGATAATTCGAATTCCAAATATAGATATTAATTTAATCTATTTAATAAATCCAAAAATTAAATCAAGATTTAAATTGCCACAATATTTTCAAAATATGTTTTCCAAAAATGCTATTATAATAATTTCAAAAATATATTATGATTTAAAAATAAACTTAATAAAACATTTATGAAATATATATCCAAGCACAAATATTCTTTACATAATTATGCTTTTCTATTATACAAAATATTATTTATTATTAATAACTTTTAGAAATAATGTAAAAATAACAAGCTTAGAATTGATAGCAAAACTAATTATTATACCTATTATTTTAAACTATATAAAAAATAGAACAAAATATTTTTCTAAATTATGTACGCTCGCACATATTCGCACTCGTCGAGCAATTACGAAAAGCTAAATTTCGCGTACGACGTACAATGCAACTACGCGACGTACAATACAAAGTAAAAAAATAATCAGTACCAAATTTATTTTTTAAAAAAATAGTAGAAATTTAGGGATTTTACACAAAATCCGGCGCCCTTGAAGACTTCCAAACAGATGTAGTAGACTTCGTCATGGGTTTGGAGGATGACATAGAGTTGCTATTCATCCCACTCTTTAATTTACCCATCAAACACTATACTCTGCTCACATTCAACTTTATCTCCTACGATCGGACACACTACAACTCCTTGAGGCAAACCACGTATGAAAAGTACAAGGTGGATGCAGAATTAATGAAGAAGACCTTAGGGCCTATCGTGAGGAGAAAAGTTGATACGATGAGGGAGAGATGCCCGGCGAAGATGGAGTATGAGAGCAAAGTGCTGAATTGTTCTCCAACTTGCCCACAACAATGGACACCCAACTGCCTCTTGTACACGGCATATTATATGAATATGTTGACGACTACTTCCTTCGAAATACCGGAAAGAAATGACGATGAAACTCACCAGAAGATTACAATAATGAGGTTGGTATGGGCTAAAAATTTGCTTTCAAGCAAATATGTAACACGAACCAAGCAATGAATTGTAAAACAATAATGTAATTATGTAATTGGACAAGGAACTTATGCCTTTTATAAGCTTTGCTTTTATAATAAAATCATTTTTTAATTACATTTACATTGTCAAAACCATGAAAAGTTTGACTTTTATTTACATATGAAAGTCTGAACTACTACATAAAATCATACAACCAAGAAAAAGTTGAATAAGACGGAGAATTCCATTCTCCGTGTCATTTGAAGTGAACCAACAGGAAAGAGTCTTGCCAAGGCGGGGGATCGGTAGAGTCCATCTCCAGGATGAAGTGAATTCCTTTGTAAGGTGCTCTGCCTCAAGGAATTCCTTTGCAAGGTCCTTTGCTCTCAAGAAATTCCTTTGCTTCTGTTCCTGTGCCTCAAGGAATTCATCTTGCTTTTGCTCTGACGATGCACGATGAAGTGATTTGCCTCAAGGAGTCATCCAAAGGTTACTATGCTCTGACGAAACACGATGAAGTGATTTGCCTCAAGGAATTCCTTTGCCTCAAGGCGTTCCATTCCTTTGACGATGCACGATGAAGTGAATTCAGTTCATCGTGCATCGTCGAAGGAATGGAATGCCTTAAGGCAAAGGAATTCCTTGAGCCAAATCACTTCATCGTGCATCGTCAGAGCATAGAAACCGTTGGATGACTCCTTTAGGCAAATGACTTCATCGTGTATCCTCAGAGCAAGAGCAAGATGAATTTCGTGCATCGTTAGAACAAATCACTTCATCGTCAACGTGCCAAGGAGGAGCTTGAGACGGAGGAACTCCTTGAGGCAAAGGAACACCGTGTATAGTCCGAGCGAATCAACGTACGGGCGCTTCGACAGAGTGTGGGTTGGCAGTCAACCCAAAGCTTCAGTCTTCTAAAGGACTTCACCACCAAAGCTTCTTCGAACGAGGAGATCGACAACCAAGAGGAAAGCGTCTTGCCAAGGCGGGGGATCGGTAGAGTCCATCTCCACAAGAAAAGCTAAGTGAGACGAGAACAAACTCTCCCTACACTACTTGCCATTTATAGGCAATGAACAACTCGGACTCATGCGCCAAGTGACAGCCACTTCGAATTCAATTCAATTAATTTGCTTCAATACCTATGCATCTGCCCCTTCTCAAGTAAAGCTAAGTAAGATGAGAATAAACTCTCCCAACTACTGCCATTTAAATGCCATTAATACCAGTGAATCTGTCCTTTCGAATTTTGCCAACTCTGAGGGTTTCAATTTTACTCAAATATTAATTAAATATTCAAAAACTAATACCAATGAATCTGTCATTTCTAAATTTTTTGAGTATAGAACGGCTCATTGCAAAAGAAAATGTTCAAAAATTTAATCAAATATTCGAAAAATGGAAATATTGAGATTAGAAACTTCACATTCTTAAATATGTTGTCAGATTTTATTAATTAATCATGTTTCCACCGTATTATTTGTGCCATTTAAGCGGAATATGGCATTACAAGAGTTAAAAACAAAAGAAAATTCTATTCTCCGTGTTTTATTAAACGGAGAATAGCATTCTCCGTTTCCAATTACACGGAGAATAGCATTCCCAGTGTTAAAACGATTGAGGATTCTATTCGCCGTTTAATTTAGAACGGAGAATGGCATTCTCTGTCTAACTTGAAACGGAGAATAACATTTCCAGTGTTAAAAACACATTAGAATGTCCATTCTCCGTTTTAATTTAAACAGAGAATGATATTCTCCGTGTCATTTGAAACGGAGAATGCTATTCTCCATTTTGAATTACACGGAGAATGTTGTTCCAAGTATTAAAACGATTGAGTATTAAAACGATTTAGAATGTGAGCATCTGCCCCTTCAAAATGACTTTTATACATATAAAAAAGATGAAGTGAAAAAGTTATCTTGGAAGTTGAATAAATGCATTTTTATCTAATTGTCTTCTCAAACTTTTGCATTGGAGAACATATTTTTTAATTGTCTTGTGTGAATGACATCTTGCCATATAGGAAAGACATTGTCTTAAGTCAACGACGTTTCATTTGATTCCATTTGCTCTTTGTCGCTATTTCGCTTTCGTACTTTACAATTACGAAAATCGTGACCCGATTTTTTACAAACTCTACAAGTTCTAGGCTTCGGGATAGTCTGACTTACTGTAGGCTGGCTTGATTTCCCTTCAGAAGGCCTTCCTTTTTTTGCTACCGGATTTGGCTCTTTTAAAGCTTCATGTACTCCATGAACTGCATCAGCTACCATTTGTTCTTCTTCACCAATATCGGTCACCATTTCTTTCAACTCCATCAGAACAGACGACATCAACTCCGTTCCCCTCTCTTGAATTTTGCTTGATTTTTTATAATAGTATGTAAATAGATTAACTTGTTCATTAATACCACCATACCTTCTACTCTCAATACTTGTCTGGGTGGATGAATCTTCTTTCTGTGCCAGGTCCGGAGAGATAACTCTCTTTGCAATCCTTGAGCCAACGAGATTTTATCAAGTTCTTTGGAATATCTCCAATTTGCAATCTCTTCATTGCTGAAAAAATATGCCTACAAGGAATCCCCTTAGTCTCCATCCACAAGCATTCACAATTTATGATGTTGTCGGCCGGATCAAATGTAACCTTCCGGTTGACACTGTTTGGCGACATATACTTTTGGATAGTGCAAACTTCTGCCTATCTTATGATGTGATGATAGAGAACGGTATATGCATCAGAACGTGTGATTTCCTTCCTTACCTCTATAAACACCGTTTTAGTGTAAATTACGACAAATTTATCTTCTATTACGGCCATGCTAGTTTGATTCACAACTGGTGTTGAGAGTTTATCAGTGACATGCTTACTCATCTGGCCGTAACGTAAGGCCGCCAAACCGAAGTCACAATTTTGAAGAGCCTTCCATAGTGGCAGCTTCTCATTCAAAAATCTTTTCAGAAATGCGTTCATCGATTCACATCTTTTTGTTGCAGTAGATCCGCCAAAATAATTTCCATGTAGGAATGTGTCCATCCATCGATGCCTCGTTCTGTACAATGCAGTGGTCCACTCATTGTTCTCTACATTATAATCCGTTAGCATCTGCTGCCAACGGTTTTCAAATTCTTCGACTGAATAGTACCTGTTTAGAAAATATGGACAGTAACTAAAGTTGTAATATTGTAACAACAATATACTTCAAAGTAAAGTAGCAAGTGTACGATGTACCTTTTAATCAGAAGGCTCAATTTATTGTGAAAACCCTCTCGGTGTACATGTTTGGCAGTATTGTTTAGGATATGCCATGAGCACGTTCGATGAACTACGTTGGGCATTAAATCCTTAATTGCTTTATTCATGGATCTGCAACCATCCGTGAGAACTGTCACTGGTAATTTGCCATTCATACACTCTTAGAATTTTTTTAGAACCCAAAAATATGTCTCTGCAGTCTCATTATAGATCATTGCAAACCCAAATACATAAGTCATTGCATGATTGTTTGTACCCACTAGAACCACCAACAGCATTTGACTTCTATTTGTTTTATATGTAGAGTCAAATGCTAGTGAATCTCCAAATAATTCGTAATCGAATCGACATGCACCGTCAGCCCAAAAGAAATGTAAGTGTTGTCGTAGCATCAACATCGTCTAGTGCTCTACTATCTTGAGCTAGAGCGTTGTATAAATCTTTTTTCGTCCATCCAATCTTATCCCAGTCACCTTTCCTTTAGACAATTAAATTCCATATCGCACCAGTCCTCATCCCTGATTGCTTCATAAACTTAACTTCTTCCAACTCTGCGGGTGATATCTTAGGATAGGATCTCAAAAAAACTGATTCATAATCATTCGCCAGGCTATGGTTGTGAAGTACATGAAATTTTTTGACGACCGCACATCTTTGTAGAATCGTTGTACCCAATACAGAAAATTGCTTTACAACCACTTCTGCTTTCACTTCTTGGCTTACGAACCCTGTTAGGAGCTTCCTTGTATTTCTTATGTCTGAATCCCGCATTCGAACAACACCAACTACGGACCATCACCATCCCAGACTTGTTTTTCTTTACCTCGTTCTTTCTAATACTGAAACCATATACTTTTGAATATATCCGGTAGAATGTCTCTGCTTCTTTAGTAGAGTTGAACTGTAGGCCAACAATATCTTCTTCTAAGAGTTGTTTTGGGTCTTTGTTAATGTTGGCAGACTGTAATATTTTTTTCATCGTCGCTGCATCGAAATCCAATGGAGATTCACCGTCGTCCTTAAGAACAGAATAAAACAAAATAAATATGAGAAATAAATATAAAAATATAATATATTTCTTAAATCCATTAGAAAGGGTAATGCAAAATAATATTTCGTTGTTTGCGTTGATGTCGTCGTCATAGTTATGATGCATTATTCCGGTGTTTTCTTCATCTTGTTCTTTACTGTCTCCTAAGTTAACAGCTTCCAAACTTTGCTCATCATCCAAATCATCTGATACTCCTTTTGAAAGGAAGGTTTCTTCATCGACTAAATCTTTCACACGACGATCAGTTTCTCCATGTGACGTCGACATTGAAGAAAATAGTGTGTGTTAGAAACCAGCAGAAGAAAAGAAAGACAAGAAATAATACAAGAAGAAAGAGTAATGCTATATGTACCTCCAAATTGTCCCTCTAATATATAGCCCTCCCATCTGATGTGGCATGTTAAATAATAGTGTGTGTCATCTGACATGACTGATGACATGGCAAATTTTAATCCAAAAAGTTAACTACCTAATTTTTTCCATAATAATTTAACGTTAATATCAATGTTAATTTAATGTTAATATTAATTTATGTTAATATTAATATTAATGTTAATGTTAATATTAATATTAATATTATTGTTAATGTTAACGATAATATTAATTTTAATGTTAATGTTAACATTAACTTTAATGTTAATTTTTATTTTTATTTTTATTTTTAAAAAAATTTGCCACGTCAGCTGCCAGATCAACATATCACGTCAGCTGCCACGTAAGGATGGACAGTTTGAAAGTATAATTTGGAGGTACAAAAAGCATTATTCAGAAAGAAACAACTTCCAGCAAGACAACAACACAACCTTTTTGTCTTTCTTGTACCTCCGCCACGTGGCCCTATTTTGATGGCTCATGAAAATCTTTAGTGATTCTAGGAGCAAGCATAATTTTAAGGAAACAACTTCCAACAACACAACTTTCTCGTCTTCTGGGTACATGTATTATTAAATTGTGTAGCTAATAACGCATGAGGAAGCATGCAACAGCATTCTCCACGTGGCCCTCTTCTGTAGGATAACGCATGCAGCAGCATTTAATGCTACGCAACCCTATTGTCTTGTTATGTGTTGTGTTTATTATTAAATTGAGAAGACAATACAAAGTAATTTTTTACAACTTCCAAGACAACTTTTACTCTTCTAATGATATGGTATCAGTGTTTATTATTAAATTGAGTAGGATAACGCATGCAGCAGCATTTAATGCTACGGGATCTGTTATGTAAAGAACACAACCTGTGAGAGAAAGAGAGAGAAAGAGAGAGTGTGGGAGATGAGATAAAGAGAAAGGATCGAGCTCGACTATATTTTAAACTTAAAATTCAATTTTTGGTTTTCATTACTAATAACTAGAGCCCGAGCAACGTGACATCAGCTAGCTAGGTTTCTAATACCATGGCATTCCTGTTAATTTAAAATTTACAATATTATTGAAACTAATATTAATACTAAAATTTAAAATAGTTTTTGATTTAACATTTACTTCAAACTAGTTAAAGTTAAAATTGTATTCTTTTTTATTTAAAATGTAATTGGAACTACAATTAATATTAACATTCGCTTGTCCCGTAGTTTAAGTCATATTTCACTGCTTCTTGCTTAAGTCTATGCACACAAAAAACTTGATTGTTCAAGTCGAACGCATGCACAGCACGTTCCCTCGATGCAAGGCTTGACGTAGCCCTTGCTTGTCAAGTCGTTGCACGAACACATTAGAAAAAAGTTTTGTTGGGCTATCGAAGTATAGCAAGAACCGTCCCGTGTCACTCGTATTTGTTAAGCAGTGAAAGGGTGTGAAGGCCACTGGCAATGTCAAGCCATCACGGACTATAGCTGGGTTAGACGGTGACCCTTTTGCGGCAGACCGAATCGGTCCCTTGGCCTAGGAATGGATTGGTTGAAGAAGCAATACACAAGAATAGACTGCCATATTGGCAGGATTATTTTTGGTATTCCCGGTGAGGCAGAGTTTTTATTTTCTGTGAGGCAGAGTTTTCACCATCGACTTGATTCCAGGGACGGCACCAGTATCGGAGAGAGTCTACAGGATGGCACCTTCAAAGTTGAAAATCTTGTACAAGATGATTGAAGAACTCAGAACCAAGGGATTCATTCATGCTAGTGGATCGCCTTGGGGAGCACCGATGCTTCTTGTGAAGAAAAAGGATGGTACGTCAAGATTATGTGTTGATTATCGTACATTGATGACTTATTTGATCAGCTCTAGGGAGCGGTTGTATTCTCGAATATTGACTTGCGGTCAGGAGGGTACCATCAGATCAGAGTCAGAGAGCAAGTCATCCTGAAGACATCATTCAGATCGAGGTATGGACATTAGGAGTTCCTTGTTATGCCATTTAGAGCGACCAATGTGCCAGCCGTATTCATGGACCCCATGAATCGTATCTTCATGTACTATTTGGATCAGTTCGTGATAGTGTTCATAGACGACATCTTAGTCTATAGCGGTAGTGCCCCAGTCCCTACATCGTGCCCCGTACTCCGTCCACGGGGTGTGCGAGAAAGGAACACTGTCGCTATCGATTCGGTTGGGACCGATAGGTCGGGATCGATCGACTCGATTGAACGGGAACGGTTTAATTAAGATCCATTCTCTCGCCTGAAGTAAACTCAAGGTGAGTGGCTGACCCTTCTCTTCTCGACCCCCTTCCTAGGTAAATCGATAATGTTGTTGCGAATGAAAGGATAAATGCAAGGGCACGAACACGGGAAAAGGATTGAGTTTTCAAAGAGAATGTAGGCTATGTCTTAATAACTAAAAGGAAAATATATCTTCGCATGGTTATGGACAACTTGTCGACAAGGTGGTAGTTTCCTCGAGCGGCAATCTGGGGCCACGGGACCGTTTCGGCCTAGGAGGAAACAGGATATAGTCGTGCATAAGGTTTCAGCACAGGTTAAGCGGGGACTTACAATGGAGCTAGCTACTTGCATTGAAAGGACCCCGATTAACAAAGCTATACGTCCAGGATGGCTTGTGAAGCCAGTGACGTCGTAGAGGGACGAGACGAAGGAGGTCAGCCACTCGCCTTAGACTTGCATTCAAGCGAGCGACTGGTTGGCTGCGCTGACGTCGCCTACATGATCACCTGCAACCCGCTGAATATGGGACTTGGTTCCAGAGAAGCCATTCCATAACGTGGAATGGATCTTAATTCAACCGTTCCCGTTCGATCGATCCGACCGATTCCAACCTATCGGTCCCAACCGAATCGGTAGCGACATTGTTCCTTTCTCGCGCACCCCGTAGACGAAAACGGGGGTCGATGTAGGGACAGGGCACTACAACAATCTCAAAGCTTGTCATATAAAGTATGACTTGGGCGATGGAAACACTGCACCATGTACCGAGTTTGCGCTAGAACATTCCCAGTCTGTTTGGGGACAAAGATGCAAGAGTTACGTTAGCCAAAGGTAAGCTTTGAGTCGATTGGAATCTATAAATCGAATCGATGCAAAGGATAAGTCCCGTTTGAGCAAGTGCTGATTTTAGTTGATCTGGTGTGCAAACTATGCTTTTACGCTGGACGATAAGAGGTCGACATTTTGCCTTATTCAGTAAAGTGTCCGCAAAACCAAATCGTCGCCTTGCAACGGAGTGTGGCATAGGTGCGGTAGGCTAAATCAACCGAGTAGTTCAAAGAAAGGAATTATGTATGGTATTTATGGTGCACATTATTAGGACGGGTTGCGACCGTCCAGTGTTGTGATAAGCTATGATATCAGTAAGTTTGGGATCCTTCGGATATTGGGCTAGCAACCCGTATCGAAGCGATCATAGGCTTACACATAAGGATGCCAAAGATGCATTACGGTGTGAAACACCGTAACCTTCATATAGATAGGCCGGTGGGCTGAGATTAGTGCTGGGTGCAGGTGTAGGGCCTGCCACCCTTATGCATATGTTTAAGTTTACGGTTGGTTGGTTGAGTGAAATGATATGATTTTTTATGTAAAGTTCTAACCTTGCAGGCTAGGCAAAATGGGACAGAGATGAGCACGATCACTATATTTATGTTAAGATTATGTCTAACTGTATCTGCCGTAGGGACACGGTAGTGGACAAGTTCAAGATATGTTCGGCTCGAGGCGGGGCTCGGCTTGGACGTGCCGAGACATGGAGTCCTTAGCGTTCAAGAAGAGCTACCGCATTGGCGTTCGGACTTGCGACATGGAGATGTTCAGCCGAAGACTACTTGTTGGCTATAAAGAGGCATAATGTATGGAACAATGTAATCCTTTAGTGAGCTAGAAAGAGCATGAGCATTGTAGCCAATTGGCATGTTAAGTTGGGCTATTTAGAGCCATTGTAACCTTCAGTTTATTATCAATAAAAGGGATTCTTGTTGTATACTACGTTTTCCTTCCGCTGCTTATGTTATCAATTTGAGCTATAAACACTATTGTGAATCTGTTAACTTTTCCTTGTACGAGCACAACTCCAGGCTCGTACGGCATCACGCCCCAGCGATGACGATGATTCGGGTGAAATCTAGCGAGGGCGAGCGATTTCCCGGAACGGGGCATGACAAAGGGTTCCCAACAGTTGACTCATCCAAGTCAATGGGGATTCCTATGGCAACAACGATAAAACTTGATAATGATGAAGACGGTATCTCGGTCGACATTCGTAAGTATCGAGGTATGATCGAAATAATTTAACAGTAGCATTAATATTAAATCTACATTGGCTTTTTTGTTAATTTAAAATTTAAAATATAATTGAAACTAATATTACGAAAATGCTATTTGGCTCCCAAAAAATTTGGGTGATACCATCTTCCATTATGTGGCATATGACATGGTTGCTAACATGACAGCTGACATGGCAAAATTTAACAATAAAATTAATATTAAAATTAATATTAATAGTAAATAAATAATGTAATATTAAATTAACATTAATTAATATTAACATTAATATTAATATTAACATTAATATTAACATTAACATTAGCATTAGCATTAGCATTAACATTAACATTAATATTAATATTAATATTGACATTAACATTAACATTAAAAAAATTTGGGTAATTAATTTTTGGGGTTAAAATTTGCCATGTCAGCTGTTATGTCATCTACCATGTCAGATGCCACATAATGGGAGATGGCATCATCCAAATACGTTGGGAGCCCAAACGACTAATTACTAATATTAATACAGTGGCATTACCGTTATTTCCCAATTGATTCGTGCCTTGTTCGGTCACACCCCTCCATGAGCGGGTTACACCCCCCAAACGAGGGGTTAAATAGCATTTTCCAAAGAAGAGAACCCATTCGACTAGAGAGAAACAAAGGAGAGAAGAAGAAGAACAGTCGCAATGGAGAGGAGCAAGAGCAAGATCAACTGCAGCGGATGGGCCGTCATCCCTACCGAGATTCTCTCGATGATACTGGTACTATCGGGGATGCCGACGGACGAGGTAATGTGCAACATGGCCCCAGTTTGTCGTTCATGGTGGAAGGCGCTCAATGGTCCCTTAGACTATTGGTCTAACGTCGAATTGGTACAGTGGTGCCGGAGGACCCAGCAAATCGCTGAGATTAGTTTGACCGTAAAGAAGCTCGTGGCTCGCAGTGGAGGATATCTAGGGTCCTTCTCCGCGTACAAGCTCGACGAAGCAGCCTTCTGTTTTGCATGTTTAAGGCCAGTGCAAAATTTTATTTGGTCTTATTCTAATACTTTATTTTTTCTATTACAAAATTTTACGTATACTTTTGTTAATTTATATTGATGTTTTTCCATTTTTATAATACAGTGGGAAATTTCTAAGGGTGCTGCGCATTTCAAAGTGCGACGTGAGTGATGAAACTTTCGTGAGACACTTGAAATTTCTTCCGGTGCTGGAAGAACTCGACATTAGCTACTGCCTCTATATCACGTCGACTGGAATATTTTCCGCCGGAAAGTATTGCCACCGTCTGGTCAAGCTGAGGAGGAACATGCCCCCTCCAGATTTTATGCTCAGAAACAGATTCGTGCTGGACAAGCATAATGAGACGGAGGGAAAGGCCGTGGCTGATTCGATACCGTGTCTCGAGCACCTACAGATGGGATTCGGCATGTTCAATGGAGACACGCTGCGATCTATCATATGCAACTGCAAGGGTCTTCGCGTGCTAGACATACGTGGGTGCTTCAACGTGCACTTCGACGACGACCTCTGGAAAATTTATTATTTAATACAGACGTTTAAACGACCCTTTGATGATGTAATCCCAGTCCCAGGGGAACCTAGATACGAGATGTATAATGATTTAGATATCATCAATCATTCCTGGGGTGAATGGTAAAAACATTAGCATGCATGCATGCATGCATTTCTTTATATTTTTTACTAGTCTACATATACGTACTTTGTACGTATTTTAATTAGAATATTATAAAGTCAGTTGTCATCTTTTCGTCTTTTTCAGGTGACTATTTATATTTCTAGAGATTTGAAGTATAATTTTTTTTTAATTTTTATTTTCTATTGAGACTAATAACCTTTAGAAAATGGTAATAAAAAATAAATTTTATTACCATTGGAACATAATGTTATATGGAAAAATAAAACTTGCATGCAAACTTTATTCTTTTGACTCTTAAACATAAATGACATGCAAGTTGACATTCCTGACATAATAACATCATGTTTATAAATACTCAAGGGTATTTTAGGAATTCAAAAGTTTCACCACCAACTTATAATATGAATTTTATCCAATTATAGTTAAATACGCTTCTAACTCATTTTGTTAAGGTGTAAGATATTTTTTATGAGTTCGATTCTCCATTTTGACAAAATTTTACTTTTGTCGATAATTTTTTACATGATTAATTTTTTTATAAATAAAATGGACAGTGATATAATGACGCCTAAGACGGCTCACTTCTGAGATTTTGACATTTTCCAACACAAATTTTACCATTAATACAACATTTCAGTGTAATCATATCCAAGAGATTTCGACATTTCCCAACACAGATTTTACCTTCTTCAAGATGAATTCTAGCGGTGCAAATTCCACTCATATTAGTGGTATCAGTGCCATTCACCATAATTAATGGTGATCGATACGAAAATATTGGTTTCTTTTTCACAACCCTCTAAAATCTATTTATACAGCCAAACAGCCAAATTATTCATCTTCACCAGCCTTCAAAACTAATTTATATAGATTCAAGACAAAACTAAACAGCCAAACTACTTAAAATTCACAACCCTACAGAACAGTCTCAAATGTACCATTCTTCGTCCTAAATATACCATTCTCCGTCCTAAATGTACCATTCTCTGTCCTATATGTACCATTCTCCGTCCTACATGTAACATTCTCCGTCCATTCTCCATCCTAAATGTACCATTCTCCGTCCTAAATGTACCATTCTCCGTCCTATATGTACCATTCTCCGTCCTATATGTATCATTCTCCATCCTACATATACCATTCTCTGTCCTAAATGTACCATTTGCCGTCCTAAATGTACCATTCTCCGTCCTAAATGTACCATTCTCCGTGTTAGAGGAACGGAGAATGGCCATTAACAGTCACAAAAATTGTTCCATACTAAGTTAAAAGCATATAATAGCACCCAAAAATGTTAACAATAGAAAAATTCTACAGAACCCAAACACCAGACTCGAACCTAGGCCTTCCATGTAAAAGCCAAACAGCACAACCAACTAAGCTTGGAATAAGAAATATCCCTAACTTCCAATAAGGAATAAGAAATTGAATATCCCCAACTTCCAATAAGGAATAAGAAGAGTCGGTTAGGAACGTGTATATATACATAGGGGTCCCCATTCATCTGAGTAGGTTGTACATTTAACATGGATCCAAAAAGATCATCTGGTCGGGAACCATTGTCAGAGTCTTCTTCTAGTCGTCGCCGAGCCTCTCCGCATGGAGCACCCTCTGTGCCGCCTCCGGCCCATGACTGGCTGGCAGTGGCTGCGGACTTCCTGACCTCCTATGGGTTGTCACTGGAGGTCATCGCTCGACCTCTTCATCCGGCGCCCAACTTTGACCTGTTGCCGATAACTCCGGAGGAACGGGATTCTCTGGAGAAGTGGGAAGCGTTTCGTCGCCTGTGCTATAGGGCGGGTGTGCGCACCCTGCAGGACTTTGCGGAGATCCTCCGCGAGGCCAGTGAGGGGTAGACCTCTTATTTTTCTATTTTTTTATTTTTTATATTTTTTTTCCTCCTCTTGTATACTTCGTCGGAGAATGTTCTGGCGACGAAGGTGGGATTTAATGCAATATAATATTTTGTTAACTCAATTTGGTTTCGGCTACAAGCGACTAACTATTTTATCTATTTTTCAATTAACAAATCTTGTTACGTCAAATCCATATATCAGCGACAGTATCTCCATCAATGACTTGTTACGTCATAGAATTGATTATGCTGCCAGCATCAATCTTGCCGTCAAATCTATCTTAAATATGATTACAAAGTAAAATAGAGGACAACTTTGAGTGTTTCAATTTTACTCTTTTCAAGTACATAGTCTTCTTAGCAAGTTGTCAAACGTTCAAAAATTTAATCAAAAATTCAAAAAATGGAAATATTGAGATTAAACTTCACATTCTTAAATATGTTGTCAATTTTTTTTAATTAAACATGTTTCCACCATATTTTTTCTGCCAAATTTTTCAATAATTTATACGGAACACGTGGATATATACTAGTAATAATAGTAATAAATTTAATTTTGGAAAGTAGTTTTTTAATTTAATAGTAATAAATTCGACCGTCTTATACTAGTAATAATAGTAATAAATTTAATTTAAGACTCAAAACTATTCTATTTTTTTCTATTTCTCAAGGTCATATAAGACGGTCGAATTTTCCTTCTTCTTCTCTCAAACCCTCTTCCTTCTCCCAAACCCTCTTCCAACTCTCTTCTTATCAAAATGCCGCCGAAGAAACAACGACCATCGCCGAAGGAGAAGAATCCATAAAGGGATGTGATACAGGCCCGAAGGGTAGAAGTTGCAAGGGCGACGAAATCTAAGATTATGGTCGCTAGGGCAGAGGCCGAAAGGGCAGCGGCGGAAGCGGCGGCGGCGGTAGCGACGATGAAAGCGGAGGCGGCAACCAAGCCCCCTGCAAAAAAGGCTAAAAAACTCATTGCTCGACAAAGACCGGAAAATCTATCTTCGATACAGAGTCGTCGGAAGACTCAACTTATGAAGATCGAAGGCGTACTCAAGCGAAGGCTAAGGTGGCAACGGATACAGAGTCATCAGCGTACTCTGAGGATTTTGAATCCTCATCAGAAGAGGAAAATGAAGAGGAAGAGCAATCATCAAATAAGTCCCAGGATGGAAAGGAGGTAAAAAAATTTAAAGACTCTAAATCTAAGAAGATTTACATTAAATATTTCAAGAAAAAGGCTGTTATGCCTGAAAGATCAATTAAGATGGATGATGTCGAAGACAAAGCTTTCCTGGATATATTGAAATTCTATCAATTGGAGAAACTGAACAATCCTGTCTTGAGAAAATCTCCCAAACAATAGTAAGAGAATTTTACTCAAATCTTTTGGCTAAAATTAAAGAAAAAGAAGAGGATCAACAACTGGTGTTTCTGAGAGGAAAACTGATTAGGGTAAATGCTGATGTCATCAACGAATTTTATGGATTTGATCCAGTTCCTGAGTTTGATATGAAAGATATTGATAATGTTTCCATGACGGATGTAATTCATGAGATTACAGGTGTATCAATGGGTGCCAAGACCCCTCAAAATATATACAAAGATCAATTAAAAATTTTGTATAAATTATTGCATGCCTACGTATCTCAAACACTCAACCCTACTGGACATGAGTTTTCCATCCATCCCGAGAGAGTAAAATTTCTTTATTATATAGAGAAGAAAAAAAGGATGGATATAGGTTCCTACATGTTCAGTAGAATGATGCATCTCGTGGAAAAACCAACTGCAAGGACAACTCTCCCTTTCGGAGGATTTGTATGCTCGATGGGTAGTAAACATTCTGTGCCAAGCTTAGCAGGGATGTTTATATTAAAAACAAAGGTCCCATGAGAAAACTAACCTTCACTCGAATGTTTGGATAACGGGCAGCAGCTGCAAGCAAACCATCAACATCTGGAAAACATCAACTTATAGAATCAAAAATACTAAGGACAGGGTTGATGATCTATACAATTTTGTTGCTGCAAACTTTGAGAATGTCTTCAAAGAGATGAAGACTATATCCGACAACCAAAAATTGATTCTGGATAAGATTAACCAGATAGAGGTTGAATTTGCTGACCAAGAATAAGATTTTCCTTCCCTCGTGAAGAAGGTAAATGGGGCTAGCCCAAACTCTTATGTAAAAATACACACTTTGCACATTGACACTTTAATGCTAGCCATCACTTTGATACTTCTATTTATGTTTCTGGATGTCATTTCTACATATACAGTGAGTCCATACTGACTATAATTTTTCTTAATCTGTCCCTCAAGGTATAGGTGAAGGATATTTTAAGAAAGAAGAAGAAAAAAAAACAAGAAGAAGAAGATGGAGATGGCTATGAAGATTCATCTTTTGAGTTTTGAATCTTTTATTTCAATTTGGAAGTAATATTTGACTTGTAATACGGTTCTGAATATTTGTTGGTCATGGCGGTCAAACTAAATTTTGTGTTTGAAATATTGTAAGACTAAACTTTTCGCTTGTACTAAGTGCATAGTTCGTAATTTGTTTAGAAAATGTAATATGGTCTTGAATTTAGAGTAAGTCTGATATTTATTTGGATTATTGTATTGTAAATTATGCAGGTTCTATGTTGAATTACTAACGTGGATTGGGCAGATTACTGTAACGTGAATTATGCAGTTTATTGGACTTGGAATGAAGTATACTTAATTTGATTATGATTTTTTGGTCGAAACGTTTATTTGATTGGCAGTTGGAATTCATAGATGATA
>JANAVB010005797.1:8420808-8485808 GCA_029216955.1 Iris pallida | reverse complement strand
AATATTAAACTCAGTTATCCTTCCATTTGGATACCCCTGAACACTCTCATGTATTACCCTATCTCTAGTTTATATAACTGCTACTAAAGTTTGGTTGCTTCACCAAATCTGAACCCTGTGGTACACACTCTGTTCCCTGCATAATAGATACACTTGAGTGCCCTGTATAATAGGTATTGTTGCAATTTAAATCAAAGGATGTGCCAACTGATATAGGGACTTACATCAGTGTTATCGACCCTTGAGTGCCCTGTATAATAGATGTACTAGTGTACCTCTGATACAAAGGCTCGACCCAGGTTGTACCTATCACACTCCTAGTCTCCTTTTTTCTACATCCTAATGCTATCATGCCATAATTTCTATAGACAAGTCCATGTAGTAGTACCTGCCATAGATGTGTACTTGTATATAACACAGGTTGTTCACTGAGTTGCACAAATAGTTTAAAATTCGAAGAAGCATGCTATCTACATGGTTCCCTGCTACTTGCCATACCTTGATATGCCTTATCTTCACTGGTACTCATGAACCCACTTGGCATTACAATAGGGGACATAGCTACAGAGATCTAGGTTAGCAAGGTTGTCATGTACAAGGACATGGCCTCTACTAGGTTGCAGTTATTGAAATATCCTAATATTGATGTACTAGCTATCTGATCCTTGTTCATATAGGCTTTACTAGTGTACAAGAAGTAGTGTTTACCTGTACAATGGTAGCAAGTCAACCTGTGTAAGCACATGGTTTCTACTCTAGTCTACTCAAACTAGCTTGCCCAGGTATCTCTTTATGTATCCTACCTTTCATAGGTATCCTAACACCTCTACTTGTTATGCTCACAGCAACCAAAAGTAAACTCAAAACCTATTGATGTCCTATACCTCATCTAACCTTCTCTCTCTCGAATTCAGGTATGCTAATACTAATGCCCATAAGTTTAACACCAGGCTGCTATGTCTCACTGACCCCTCCTCTAATCTTGGTAGATATTCCTAGGCACCCTCTATTTCTGATAAAATTGTATCTATGATTTGTATCCTAAGAGTAGGACCAGGACACCCAGAAGACTTTCCTTTTTCCTGGCCCTGTTGGTAGGCTACATCTGCTGAAGCAACCCTTCTTGGTATACCCATGCCATACTTGCTGACATAAAACAGACCCTAAGTCCTTCTATTTGACCATGCTGATACTACAACATCACCATGCCAATACTCAATAGGTATCTGGATACTCAATAGTCTCCCTCTGATCATTGGTCCTATGCTTGAAATAGGCATTTTCCATTTCCTCCAGGGCCCTATTTTCTGTTAGTCCCAAACGAAGGCTAAGTTGTACATCATTCCAAGTCTGCAAGTCTAAGGTGTCGGGCATTAAGCAATTTGGCCAATTGGTAGTATTATCCATTGAATATAAGAAAGATTCATGAGTTGGTATCAGTTTGATACAAGGAATTTCTCATGCCAGTACCTGTTGGCACAATGGAATCTCATATAACCACATCTAATGGTTACAAGGAAAGTTCATACGGCTGTACCATGTCATTATCAATATGGTGGTTCATATGTCAACCATCAATATGGATTAACAATAGTGGGTACAATCTTGCACCTAGGATATTGGTATGACCCTCTACTGTTGTCGAATCATGGGATAGGGCAGTAATGATCCTAATCTATCCACTCTTCCTCCTAGGCATCATATCAAACACTTAAGACATTAAATATGGACTATAAAATAAAAGTGAATTGGTGTACCTATTTTGTTGCTTTTCTCGTAGGTTGATCCCTTTATCCTCCTGTGGTAGGGAAAACCAATCCTTAGGTGTTCGTAGTAGAGGATGCGGCTGTATAATGCTCTTCCTTTATATAGCAAGGTTTTGGATTAATCAATTGGAAAGAGTACATAGAGAGAAAAGGATTTGAGTCGGATTTGGAATTTCCTTCTTGATTTAAATGAGGTATTTGGATTAACCCCTCAAATCAGAATTTGAATTCAAACACCAAGTCTGTAAAAGGATCGGCCAACATGGTTTAAACTTGTATTCTTGCAATTAAACCCTTGCTATCCTGGACTTTACAAGAAACCCCTATCCTCTAATTGACATTTTAAATAAAAACTATAACCAATAAAAGTGACAACTGGGAAAGGTTTTAATAAATGAGGAAAAATTTTGGGTCAAGTGGTTTACAAGGTTGTTCACTGAGTTACACAAATAGCTCAAAATTCGAAGAAGCATACTATCTACATGGTTCCCTGCTACTTGCCATACCTTGATATGCCTTATCTTCACTGGTACTCATGAACCCACTTGGCATTACAATAGGGGACATAGCTACACATGTCTAGGTTAGCAAGGTTGTCCTGTATAAGGACATGGCCTCTACTAGGTTGCAGTTATTGAAATATCCTAATCTTGATGTACTAGCTATCTGATCCTCGTTCATATAGGCTTTACTAGTATACAAGAAGTAGTGTTTACCTGTACAATGCTAGCAATCCAACCTGTGTAAGCACATGGTTTCTACTCTAGTCTACTCAAACTAGCTTGCCCAGGTATCTCTTTTTGTATCCTACCTTTCATAGATATCCTAACACCTCTACTTGCTATGCTCACAGCAACCAAAAGTGAACTCAAAACCTATTGATGTCCTATACCTCATCTAACCTTCTCTCTCTCGAATTCAGGTATGCTAATACTAATGCCCACAAGTTTAACACCAGGCCGCCATGTCTCTCTGACCCCTCCTCTAATCTTGGTAGATATTCCTAGGCACCCTCTATTTCTGATACAATTGTATCTATGATTTGTATCCTAAGAGTAGGACCAGGACACCCAGAAGACTTTCCTCCTTTCTGACCCTGTTGGTAGGCTATATCTGCTCAAGCAACCCTTCTTGGTATACCCATGCCATACTTGCTGACATGAAACAGACCCTAAGTCCTCCTATTTGACCATGCTGATACTACAAGATCACCATGCCAATACTCAATAGGTATCTGGATACTCAATAGCCCCCCTCTGATCATTGGTCCTATGCTTGAAATAGGAATTTCCCATTTCCCCCAGGGCCCTATTGCATGTTAGTCCCAAACCAAGACTAAGTTGTACATCAGTCCAAGTTTGCAAGTCTAAGGTGTCGGGCATTAAGCAATTTGGCCAACTGGTAGTATTATTCATTGAATATAAGGAAGATTCATGAGTTGGTATCAGTTTGATACAAGGAATTTCTCATGCCAGTACCTATTGGCACAAAGGAATCTCATATAACCACATCTAATGGTTACAAAGAAAGTTCAGCAGCTGTACCATGTCAGTATCAATATGGTGGTTTATATGTCAACCATCAATATGGATTAACAATAATGGGTACAATCTTGCACCTAGGATATTGGTATGACCCTCTACTATTGTCGAATCATAGGATAGGGCAGTAATGATTCTAATCTATCCACTCTTCCTCCTAGGCATCATATCAAACACTTAAGACAATAAGTATGGACTTTAAAATAAAAGTGAATTGGTGTACCTATTTTGTTGCTTTCCTCGTAGGTTGATCCCTTGATCCTCCTTTGATCTTCCTGTGGCAGGAAGAAACCAATCCTTAGGGTTCGTTGTAGAGGATGAGGCTGTATAATGCTCTTCCTTTATATAGCAAGGTTTTGGATTGATCAATTGGAAAGAGTAGATAGAGAGAAAAGGATTTGAGTCGGATTTAGAATTTCCTTCTTGATTTAAATGAAGTATTTGGATTAACCCCTCAAATCAGAATTTGAATTCAAACACCAAGTCTGTAAAAGGATCGGCCAACAGGGTTTAAACTTGCATTCTTGCAATTAAACCCTTGCTATCCTGGTCTTTGCAAGAAACCCCTATCCTCTAATTGACATTTTAAATAAAAACCATAACCAATAAAAGAGACAATAGGGAAAATTTTAATAAATGAGGAAAAAATTTGGGTTAAGGGGTTTACAAGTGTACTCATGTATATATATCTGTTATACCCTCACGTATAATAGAGTTACCATAGATTACTCATGTGCAACCTAAACCAATCACATAACCATCTTATGCTCTGAAACACTTATATTTATTGCATTTTATAGATGCTATTTCTTATTTCATGTACTCAGTTTACTTATCTGTATCTCCTATATTTTTGTACTTCTCTTTATAGCACGTCATGTACTTTATTTTGTTGTTAGCTCTATATTTTCTACCATGTTTTGGAACTGCTTTTAGAGTTATGTATTCGCTCCAATCCTGACTGGATACGTTGATAAAATTTTACAAAGAACTTGGAGGATCCAGCTAGCCTAGAGGAGTCACCAGTAATGCTTTGATTAGACTACTAGGACTGATGTTTGGTTTCATCTTTAGCTACCTTGTTATGTATTTATTTTGTACTCTGTGTGTGGTGTTTTTAACACTTAAACTCTGTCACGACCCGCGCCTACTTTTCGGGATACGAGTTCGTGGCCAAGTCCAGCCTACGCCGCAGCATCGACGGTAGTACGCTATCTATGATAACAATGGTCCACAACAAGCACAACACGCATATATATATATATATATATATATATATATATATATATATATATATATATATATATATATATATATATATATATATATATATATATGCGTGTTGTGCTTATTGTGGACCATTGTTATCACAACTAAGCCATCAATAATCACCAAAGATATCCAATAGTCTCAATATCATAATTATCAAATAATTCACTACAACTCATAAAGTCTCGGGAATAATCTCGGATAGCAGTAAATAAAATAAACTAAACTCTATAACTATAACAACTAACTAATGAGAATCCATAAGGAAGGAAATATGCTAATTCGTATCAGTGCCGAAATCGGGTACGCCAGTGACGTCAGGGTCGCCAACATACTCATCGTAGACCTCGGGACAGATCTTGTCGTCTAAAGCTGAAAAATAGTTATCCAGTCTGGACTGAAAGAAGTACAAGTCTAAACCAACATGATACAAGTACAATATAAAGCAATAAAATACTAAACATGGAAAATAATAATCAATGGAAACAATGAACAATATGAACAAGAAATCATGGGATGGAAGAAACTGATAAGGAAAGTAACAAACATGAAAAGTACAGGGACTCATATAATCACTCGTAGTGCTCGTGTCGTGAGAAGTACAACGTTCCTACACATGGACGGCTTGGGCGAACGATGAGGTTATAAGGCCCGCCCCCGTAACCGGAAGAGTTGCCAACAATATAATCTGGGCTTTATCCACGTGCCTAGTAATTATACCCCTCCAATATCCATACCACACAATCATGAAAACACGATAACGATAATGATCACGATAACAATGAGAAAACATGTTCAATAGTCAAACACTCAACTCTCGTGTGTGTAACAGTCAAGACACGGAAGATAGCATGTATAAGTGAAATACGACAATATAAAGTAAATACACATGAAGGCGTCAACAAGTACTTGCCTGAACTCCTGGACGGATTGATTTCACAAGTTGAAGACAAGATGAACTCTGACCTAGAAGCTATCAAATCATACCATCATCCTACGAACCCCGTCGCACAAACAACCACAAGTTAGATATACAATTCCTACACTAAAAACCTTAGAAAGTAGCGAATGGGTTAACATATTTAATCCTATTTTAATTATGGAATAAACCATCTAAAAACCTATTTTAACCTATTTAAATATAAAAATAGAATCTAAAGACAAATATTTGGCCAAGAAAAATCACGGTTCCAAATTCGGGACCCGTGGCACACAAACCGAGACATACTATTGACTAACTAGTCAAACATTACGTCTTCAAAAGTTTGAGTGTGCAACATGGTAGATTTCAGCTCCATGAGTGCACTAGAATCGACCATGCCGCAAAATCATGATTTGGTCAAAAGTTATCGCCATTATGGCTAACCGTGACCAAATCGATGAATCGTTGACCAAATCTGACTTCTATGAATAAAATAAAATATTAGATGAAACTCTAAATTTCTGGAAAAATTATATGTTGTAGAGCTCGGTGTCAGCTCTCCAAAACTTCAAACGGATTGCAAATCGGAATTCGGGATCACTTGGAATCTCGAAAATCGTGCGACGTATTGATTTTTGGACAACCGACACTCAAACAATTATCCAGAAATTCGAGAACAAAATTTCAGAAAATAAAGTATATATTCAGAAACCTACCTCAATACGCTTCTAATAAAAAATCAGCGCGCAAAACGGACGTCTAGATCAACGGCAAACCCTCCGCGAAGTCGAGGACTCCACTAGAACTCTCCCACAAAAAGCTGCTGGAAATAAATATAGGGTTTTCGAAAAACCTAAACTATATATATATATATATATATATATATATATATATATATATATATATATATATATATACAAGAAAGAGCTGCTAAGCCATTTGCGAGTCAGCTTCGGACTGCCACGTGGCAGCATCTGCGCCCACCCGCTGGGATCCAACGGCCCAGCAAGCTCCCGGCTTGGCTGAGCCAGCTCAACAATTCGGCTTCCATATAAGGAAGCCACCGCCAACTCAGCGCTGTCAGCACTGACGGGTGGGCCCGCACCTCGTAAGCCAGCGGCTGACGTGTGGGCCCCCCGCTCGGCTGACTGGGTATATATATATATATATATATATATATATATATATATATATATATATATATATATATATATATATATATATATATATATATTAGAAAATAGAGTTTTTAATTACAAAAAATTAAATAAAAATCAGGAAAAATCCTAAAAATTTCAAATAAATCCCAGAAAATTTCTAAAAATTCCTAAAAAATTCTAGAAAATTGTTTGAGGGTTCTAGAGCCCAAATAATTTATTTGTCCTCAAAAATACTCTCGGGTGCTCTTACAGTAAATTCTAGAAGCTCAAGAAAATAATAAAATCATATATAAAATTATCTAAAAATTCCAAAAAAAATACAGAAAATCTAAAATAGTAAAATAACCCCTTAGGGACCATAGTAACTTCATATGACCTATAGTCTAGGTGTGCACCCTTGTGAGCTCAAATTCAAATCCCTATTTAATAATAATTCTAATCACTCTATACCTAATAGTAATAAATAAAATAAAAAATATATTCTCCAAAATTATAAAAATATTTTTTTAGGAAACCAAATGCTATAAACTACCCTCCTTAAAAGATTTTTGTCCTCAAAAATCAAACTTCACTAACAATATAATATAATACATAACTCTTACAAGTAATAATTCGTAAACTACGTCACGGAGAGAGATAATGGCTAGGAACATAAGGGAACTGATCAATAATAAGCATACTACAAACTAACTAATCATGCATCCTATCTAACAACTAAAACTAAAGAAGGGTTTCAAGGAAACATATTTTAAGTTACTTATGTCTTGGGGTTGAGTCACAGCCACAAATGCTTATCCATGACGTTGTGCTCCTCCGGATTGCTATTGTAAAACTGGCTTATGAGCTGGTGTTGTGGGGCATTCTTGCACTTGGTGGTTTGGCGATCCACAAAGGAGACAAAGTCCTAACCTCTTCCTACAATGATCCCACTTGTGTCCTTCTCTTCCATAATAATTATACTTAGACTTGGACGGGATATGCTGTTGTTGTGGATGGGATGATACCACCCTAGTTGGAGGATGATGTTGATGTTGGATTTGAAGGGTCTTCTGAAAAATATTAGGACGTTTTGATGGTTCATGATGACTGCCATCTCTACCTCTCTTTTGGGAAGCTACTTTCTATCTTAGGATTGATTCTTGACGCCTAGCTGCATTCAAGATATCCGTATAGGATGTTGGGTCTATTGATGTTGTCAAACTCTGCAACTTGTAATTCAACCCATAATGGAACTTCTCCGCCTTCTCTTCTTCTGTAGATACAAGAGCAGGAGCAAAACGACTCAAACGACTAAATTTTGTATCATATTCGTCCACTGTCATGCTTTCTTGCTCTAGTCGTATGAACTGATCCCGTAGCTCCTTCCGTACTGTTGTGGGAAAGAACATGGTGTTGAAGAGGTCCGTAAACTCTTTCCATAACACATTCTTACCCAACCGCCTTTCTTATGCAACCCACCAATGATGTGCATTATCCTTGAGCTGCAACTTCACTACTTTTATCCATTTCTTCGGTGGCAGCTCCGATGTCTCTAGTAGTACCTCTATCTCCACTAGCCAGTTGGTGACTTCTATAGGTTTCTCCGAGCCAGTAAAGGGAGGTGGGTTCATCTTGCGAAACCCATCAATAGTGCCCATACGATCTTGTCGTATTTCTACGCTCCTCTCCAGAACATTTGCATATCTCTACTGAGTCTCCATCATGCCCTGGAGTATCGTAAGGATATGAGCTCCATCCACATTTACTCCTTGGGTTGGGGCTGTTGGTGGTGGTGGTGGAAGATCTTCAGCACTAACTCTATCTGGTTGATAGTTAGAGGGCTCTATGAATTCTGTACTCTCTGTTGTCGATCCTTCGGGCTCGGGAGTAGCATAAGGGTTAGCTACCCTTTTTCCCTTACGGATCGCATTGCGCCTTGTCTCAACCCTTGTAAACTAAAACGAAAGAAAGGATATAGTTAGAACGGTAGATACAAACATATCGAAGAAATCACGGACGGAATCAAGCAAGATGCAATTAAGAGATAATAAGATCCTAAGATAAAATAGACTCATAGGGTTAGAAATCCTATTTTGTGGATGATATAACCTCCTAACTTCAATTCTATTTGTAGGCTCGTAGTAGTATAGCTAACTTAAGCACTACCACGAGTTCGCAGTCTTTTGCAAAATTGGACCTGCATGGGCCACCATAAAAACTTGTCACGACCCGCGCCCGCTTTTCAGATACGAGTTCATGACCAAGTCCAGCCTACGCCGCAGCATCGGCGGTAGTACACTGTCTATGATAACAATGGTCCACAATAAGCACAACACGCATATATATATCATCCACAACTAAGCCATCAATAATCACCAAAGATATCCAATAGTCTCAATATCATAATTATCAAATAATTCACTACAACTCATAAAGTCTCGGGAACAATCCCGGATAGCAGTAAATAAAATAAACTAAACTCTATAACTATAACAACTAACTAATGAGAATCCATAAGGAAAAAAATATGCTAATTCGTATCAGTGCCGGAATCGGATATGCCAGTGACGTCAGGGTCGCCAACATACTCATCGTAGACCTCGGGACAGATCTTGTCGTCTAAAGCTGAAAAATAGTTATCCAGTCTGGACTGAAACAAGTACAAGTCTAAACCAACATGATACAAGTACAATATAAAGCAATAAAATACTAAACATGGAAAATAACAATCAATGGAAACAATGAACAATATGAACAAGAAATCATGGGATGGAAGAAACTGATAAGGAAAGTAACAAACATGAAAAGTACAGGGACTCATATAATCACTCGTAGTGCTCGTGTCGTGAGAAGTACAATGTTCCTACACATGGACGGCTTGGGCGAACGATGAGGTTATAAGGCCCGCCCCCGTAACCGGGAGAGTTGCCAACAATATAATCTGGGCTTTATCCACGTGCCTAGTAATTATACCCCTCCAATATCCATACCACACAATTATGAAAACACGATAACAATAATGATCACGATAACAATGAGAAAACATGATCAATAGTCAAACACTCAACTCTCGTGTGTGTAACAGTCAAGACACGGAAGACAGCATGTATAAGTGAAATACGACGATATAAAGTAAATGCACATGAAGGCGTCAACAAGTACTTGCATGAACTCCTGGACGGATTGATTTCACAAGTTGAAAACAAGATGAACTCTGACCTAGAAGCTATCAAATCATGCATCATCCCACGAACCCCGTCGCACAAACAACCACAAGTTAGATATACAATTCCTACACTAAAAACCTTAGCAAGTAGCAAAGGGGTTAACATATTTAATCCTATTTTAATTATGGAATAAACTATCTAAAAACCTATTTTAACCTATTTAAATCTAAAAATAGAATCTAAAGAAAAATATTTGGCCAAAAAAAGTCACAGTTCCAAATTCAGGACCCGTGGCACGCAAACCGAGACATACTATTGACTAACTAGTCAAACATTATGTCTTCAAAAGTTTGAGGGTGCAATATGGTAGATTTCAGCACCATGAGTGCACTGGAATCGACCGTGCCGCAAAATCATGATTTGGTCAAAAGTTATCGCCATTATGGCTAACAGTGACCAAATCGATGAATCGTTGACCAAATCTGACTTCTACGAATAAAATAAACTATTAGATGAAACTATAAATTTCTGGAAAAATTATATGTTGTAGAGCTCGGTGTCAGCTCTCCAAAACTTCAAACGGATCGCGGATCGGAATTCAGGATCACTTGGAATCTCGAAAACCGTATGACGCATTAATTTTTGGACAACCGACACTCAAAGAATTATCCAGAATTTAGAGAAGAAAATTTCAGAAAATAAATATATATTCAGAAACCTGACCTCAATACGCTTCTAATATAAAAATGGCGCACAAAACGGATGTCTAGATCAACAGTAAACCCTCCGCGAAGTCTAGGACTCCTCTAGAACTCTCCCACAAAAAGCTGCTGGAAATAAGTATAGGGTTTTCGAAAAACCTAAACTATATATATATATATATATATATATATATATATATATATATATATATATATATATATATATATATATGAAAGAGCTGCTAAGCCGTTTGCGAGTCGGCTTCGGACTGCCATGTGGCAGCATCTGCGCCCACCCGCTGGAATCCAACGGCCCAGCAAGCGCCCGGCTTGGCTGAGCCATCTCAACAATTAGGCTTCCATATAAGGAAGCCACCGCCAACTCAGCACTGTCAGCGCTGACAGGTGAGCCCGCACCCCGCACGCCAACGACTGACGTGTGGGCCCCCGCTCGGCTGACTGGGTATATATATATTAGAAAATAGAGTTTTTAATTACAGAAAATTAAATAAAAATCAGGAAAAATCCTAAAAATTCTAAATAAATCCTAGAAAATTCCTAAAAATTCCTAGAAAATTCTAGAAAATTGTTTGAGGGTTTTAGAGCCCAAATAATTTATTTGTCCTCAAAAATACTCTCGAGTGATCTTATAGTAAATCCTAGAAGCTCAAGAAAATAATAAAACTATATATAAAATTATCTAAAAATTCCAAAAAAAAAATATAAAAAATCTAAAATAGTAAAATAACCCCTTAGGGACCATAGTGACTTCATATGACCTATAGTCTAGGTGTGCACTGTAAACCCCATAAATTTCTACTATAATTTCTTTAAAAAAAATATTTTTATTTATTTTGTGCTTCGTATCTGCACGTCACATACAAGTTCGTATTGTCGTATTTGCGTAGCGTGCGAGAATTACGTTTCGTAATTGCTCGACGAGTGCGAAGATGTGCGAGCGTACATATCTGTTTTGAAAAACATTTTTTTTTGTAATTTCAAAAATAATATATATTTTAGCTATCGTACCACAATTTACAAGTTTATGATTTATTTATGAAAAACCTTTCATTTATACAGTTATAATAATAAATAATATTCTTATAAAAATGGTATATTAGAAAAGTATATTTATATAAATATTATTTGTGCATACATATATATTTCGTAATTATTTATTAGTTATTTTAAATAATAACGTAATTTTCAAAATTATTATTATTGATATTTTTGGAAAATATATTTGAAAATTATTGTGGCCATTTTAAATCTCGATTTAATTTTATGGATTTAATTTAAATAGTTTAAAGATAGAATTTATAATTAAATTGAGTTTAGATTATCTAGTTTTAAATTGAAATTTAATTTGAATTTGGATTTGATTATTGATTTAATTTGAATTATCTAATTGGATTTAAACAAAACCTAATCCTTATCCAACTGGTATTTCCATATCCTATATATAGGCAGGTACTCATCCATAATTCTCTACCACAACCATAATATGCAACGTGTATGTGCCCTCCCGTATCTACTATTCCCCCAGTACATGTACATTATTCCTCTTCGCGTTCGACAATTCGGACACATATCCTCGCCGCCACCACCGTATTGGAAACACCCGACATGGCCAATTCCTATAAAACCCTAATCCTAACCCTACCCTCCCGGCTGTAGCACCTTCCCTTCACTGCCACCACCACCACAACCTCATCATCACCGCCACACCCGCAGGCGTCCGGCCAACCGCAACCCCCTAAACACCACCAGCCGTATGTTTCCATCAACCCCTCAGCCTTCCCTATGTCCGCCCATCAACTACCAACATCATTGTCGCCATCACCACTTCTCCTCTCGACCACCTCGATCGAGGCAACAGCCAACACCACCATGCCAGCAAACCTTCATCCAATCTTCACCATCAGCCACAAACCAGAGCCCCACGCCACCAAATCCTCGATCATCACCGTCACCCGGACACCGCAACCAATACCGCCATTAACACATCCATCCTCGCCCCGTCGCCATCGACAAAACCCCAACCCGTCAAAACCCCGGCCAACCCACCGAACAACCATCTCAAAAAGAAAGGGAAAAATAAAAGTCCGCTCACCTTCGCCGCGTCCGGTGAACGCCGGAGCCATGCCCCATGCAGACCCTCTCCGCCCCATGTCTACAGCAGTCCTCACCATCTTTCTTTTGCGATCGTGTCGTCTCTGGTGCACCACCACGCTGGGCGTCTGTTCCCCCGCGATTTGGCCGATCTCCTCTGCCCGTCCTCTGTGGACGCCCCGACATCCAGCCCGTGTCGCACTTTCTTTGCCGTTGGGTACGCGTCACCTCGGCAAGATCTGCCGTGCGAGTGCGGGGTGACTACCGCGAAGAAACCCCGACTCTTCTTCTCGTGCCGGCCCAGGCCCAGCGCCCGCGCCTCTGCTGCGGCACTCACCGTCGCGGATCCGACCGCCGTGCCGGAGTTCTCCAACGCCCGCGCCGTCGGTCGCCCATCTCCTCCACGCCGCCGCCTTCACAAGCCGTCGCCACCGCCTCGCGGATCCTTGCCGGCGCATGCCCCTCAGTCTTCTGCCCATAGCGCCACCGTCGTCGCGCTTCGCCGCCGACGAGCCGGCCGAGCCACAGTAAGAAACCCCCTCTTCTCTCGATCACTCACTCTTTTCCTCTCGTTTCTTCACTCTTTTCCCATCTCTCTCTCTCTCTCTCTCTCTCTCTCTCTATCTATCTGTGTCATTTGGAGGGAAAAGAAGAAATAGTATAAATATTATAATTCTTATTTATTTTATTATTAATTTAGTTTGTTAGTATTATACTAATGTATTTGTAAGTTATTATAAAAAAGAAAAGAAAATCTTTAATTATTATTATTATTTACGTATCCAATATTTATTAAAATAAATGTATTAAATATTTTTAAATTATTGTTAAATATATATATGTGTATATATATTAGACTTGAACCATGTATCTATTTCCAAATGAAGTTAGAAGCCCTAAACCTATTATTGGAGTATTTTTCATCTAATTAAATTATAGTTTTGACCTAAATTGATTTTTATTAGAATTCTCAAAATAAATTTTTAGAATATTTACCTACAAATAATTTGATCAATAAATTATAGTTTTCCACTATTATAAATAAGTTATAAATATTTTTTAACTTTACAGTTTGAAGAATTTATAAGAGTTTTAAGCCTCCAATGATTTCTCTTAAAGTTTTAGATATTTATGTAAAATATTTTCTTAATAAAATATTGATTTTAAACAAATACAAAATATTTTTTTCCTAGATAGTTATGATTGTTTTTCTAAATGGGTATATATATATATATATATTTTAAATCGAGAATTATCTTTTACATAAATCAAATCTTTCTCTTAGAATATATGACTTCTGACCATGACTAATCACATACTTATTTCCTTCGGACTTCTTCACATCAACATGGCTTTTGGACAAAATAGGACATCACTATCATTACACAACCTCAGGCGACACACCAGGCAAGACACCATGCATTTACTGTTTAAATTTCCTGCTCAATATCATGCATGTTTTGTTTATTTTCAAGTTGTTTCTTTCAAACCCTATGTAGTTGTAAATTACTATACTTTATGCGATTGACTTAGAGTTAAGGGACCACCGTATGTTTAGTGCATCTCATAAACTGTCACGATGTGCTACGGATTGTGTGTGAGTTGTGAGTCGCATATAGATGCGGACTTGCGTGCTGACTGATCATTGGTGCGTACAGGTCGTGCGTTAGGATATAACTGCTAATAGATTTGTGTAGAAGACTTGACAGTTATTAAGGATTAAACAGTGTCGTAGAGACGACACATGTATAGTATCATTGGGGGGAGGGGACAGTTATTAGCGTAGGGGCTACATTTATTTTTACATACATTTTGGGCCGATAGTGACTCGGATGAGTGCTACTTACTGCCCCGGGCCGATGGCCACTCTTTATTACTCTGCTGATCCTACAGCCCCTGCGTAGAACGTTGTCCTCAAAGTACCTATCACATAGAATGGTTAGAAACCTTTACGCATGTATATTTTCTATTTAGCTCTTACTATTCAGTTTATGGCATGATATTATGTGTCTTGTTACGTCCCTCTGAGGACCTGGTGATCCCTTCAGGTGTGTGTTTCGTGGTTTTCTTGTAGGTGCTCTAGCTAAAGGCCATACCTTTTCGTGATGATTGCTCTTGGACTTGTCACTTGCTCTCGTTCGACCAATTCTTTCTTTGTATATTTTTCCATATTTAATTTAGTTGGTAGTGGATTTGTCTCCGCCCAACTATTGTATACATGACAAACTCAAAGTTATTTTTATATCATTATTTATCTTCGTGGATGAAATTATGTGTCTTGGCTTTCTACATTTACAGCTTATGTATACATACGAGCCGTATATTTACTCGTATGTATACAGCTGGCATGATACGTATCTAGTCCCAAGTATTTTAGGACTGGGGCGTTACATGTTTTTGTGGTGGCCCACGCAGGTCAAGTTTGCCGTTTCGGTTACATGACTGTACCGAACGGGCCTGCAATATAGGATTAGAATCTAGGAATCTCATCCACATACTTGATTACCTTTCTTGACCTTCCTTGATTTTCATATTCCGACTCTCGTGGCTTCCCTTGATTTTTGCATCTTGTTTGAACTCTTTCTACCAACACCCTATCATCTCGTACTTAAACATGATTAGAAAGATGACTACACTACTATATACTTATTGGTCAACCCTATGGCTAAAAGGATTATATTGACAAATAATATCCATTGAGGTTATATTTGAGTATAAAGGCATTTATTTTTTCTAGAGATATGATCTTAAGGATTAGTTATTCCAAGTTGGATAGTAGCATATTACCGCCTTCAAAGGATAGTTAGAATTCTATTTTGTTATTACAAGGTGGTATACATAAGAGGATAGCTAGATCGAGAAAACAAATTTTTGATTTACAAATTTTTTTTGAAATGGTGAAATAGTTATGATTTATTAGGGATATGAAATCGATTGAGAAATAACTTAAGTTTTTATATTGTGACGCATGATTTACGGTTAACTTTAAAAGTTTGGATTGTAATATTATAAAGTTTATCTCGAGATTATTTAAGAAGTTTTAATTATGATTTTTAGACAACTAGAGAAGACGAAAGTTTAGTTTGAGAGAGCTTGAGGTTGAAAATTGAGTCGTACGATTTATAAGTTTATTTAATTTTTGAGTGGAAGAAATGATGGTAAAATTTTGTTTAAATATTTGGAGGGTATGAAAGCGACTTTGAAGGAAAATTTAAATTTTAAATTGTGTCATATGATCTATGATTTAAAAAGTTAATTAGATTTCAAGTTTAAAGCCTTGATTATGGACATTTAATTTTGGTAAAAAAAAGAATTAATTTGAGTTACATGATTTGTGATTGATGAAACGGGCTAAGAGTTTATCTCGAGGTACATTTGAGAATTGGAAAATTTTAAAAGTGATGGTTTATTATGAAAATTTAGTTGTGCCGCATTAGATATGATGAAGGTTATTTGGAATTTATTTAAAGAAAATTAAACTTTAAGTTATGATTAAATACTTGATGGAGTATCTTGAGATTTTACTTCGAAACTGTTGAGGAACTTGAAATTTGTGATTAGATCAAATATTGGTAGAGAACCAAGAAGCAAGCAAGTCACCCTAATGGGATACAAGTATTCCTCATTAATTGCCATGATAGTTGTATGTACTCAAATGTAGTTAAGTCATCTACCAAACTATGTGAAGATATCTCAATCTTGACTCACTCAAACCTAGATTTTATCGTGACTTTCTAACCATTTGAAACTTGAGAAATGATTAGATTGTTCCTTAATTATACTCCATCTAAGTGGCTATCATAGCTATAGAAACTGTACTCCTAACTTATTTTACCTTAAATTACTAGAATCTGAATTATCATTATTTTATGCCTTAGCTTGGTCATTTACTTTTGTGCGTTGATCATTATTTCATGAACTCCCACTTTCTATTTTAAATTCTTTTGTATCATTTACCGTGACTTGGATATTTGGAGCACAACACTAGACTTTTCCATCCAACAAATTCATATGCAAGCCCTAGACGAGCCCACCTTCATGTAGGTATATCACGTGCCACTAAAACATATCTTCTTGTACTCTACTTTCATGATATGACTTTTGGGTCAAAAAGACTAAATTGTAACCTTTACCATGATACCGATATATTTATCGACCATGAACCTCGACTCAATTCCTTCAAACCGATATATGATTGTGACCTGCTTAGTTCCTTATTATGCATCAGACTTTGTGTGTTAACTTGATTGCTTAACCTTGCCATTTTATTTTCATGCCTTATCTTGATTTACTTACGCATAACACCCTTCTACTCTCCATGCAATATTAACAACCCTCACTTTTCTTCCTTCCGATTAAATTTCTTCACACATATTTCACTATGATTCCTCCGTAGTGTAGGCAACCTTATTCCTTGTATGATTCTTTGCTTGAAGAATAGAATTGGTCATGACGTTCTTCAGTTATACATGCCTAGATTAGAGAAAGCCATAATGGAGATAAATGTTATAGATTATGCCGAGAGTCTGATTATAAGGAATATGTAGATTGGTCATAAATTGAAATACATGGTCAACCCTACAAGATAAAAGGAGGAATGTAATGCGGAGCGAAGGTAAATAGAATCCAAGGTTGACAATGATTAGTTAATCAAACTTTGAGTGTAAGTACTTTTAATTTTGATATTTAAGGAATACGATCAAGAATGGTTATTGATATGAATTTAGGATGAGTTCATTTTGCCATCATAAATTAAGGATTATTTATTCCAATTTTCGAGAAAGACACTAATAAATAAAGGATTGAAGAAAAACAAAATATTATGATAAAAGATTGTGTTATGAAGATACGATCGAGGAGAGTAGGCTTCTCGATTGACAACTTTGTACTTTATTGTTAAGAAATTATTGAGATGATAAATAGGGTGTTAATGTTATTAGATTTCAAGGTTGCTTCAAAATCGAAGGTGATTTTTAAATTCTTGATGCTATGAGAATATTTTTTTTTATGATGAAGTGATTCTTACCTACGACTAAATAAATTGAAGATGTGATGAATTTAAATTTTCGAAGAGAGTATGGAAGACGAAATTAGTTTGAGAAATATATATATACACATGTTGGAAGAAGAAGATTAGATACTTGTTGAATTTAAATCCTATCATGAGATACTGCATTCAAATATTTCTGGAATTTACATTTTGCGAGTTTTCTTTTGAATAGATCTCAAATGTAGTAAAGAAGAAAAGGAAACATGTACAAGGAATTAAATTTTTTTTTCTATGGAATATAAATTTAAAGGGAAATAGATGAAGGGTAGAGTATCGAAAGACATTGACGATTTTGATCGCAAACTTAAAAGATCGTGGCGACATCGACATGAATTTGGGTTTTGAAGGATGGAGATATTTATAGGTCGAGGAAGTTATTACCTATTTTTAGATTACACATTATATGATATTTTATGGTGGTGTGATTGGGATACTGATGGGTTGTCATATGATCATCTTCCAAACTAAATCCAAATTCTATTTGTCTAGTTATCTAAATAGCCGTTATTCAAATTGCTTGTTGACTTTGGATTTCATTTTCGAATCATTGCTTAAATTTTTGATCCATAAACTCTTTCCAACTCTTCAGCCCTAACTACCCTAATTATTTCTAAATTTCGAGGACGAAATTTTTTAAGTTAGGTAGGATGTAAACCCCCTAAATTTCTACTATAATTTTTTTAAAATAAATATTTTTATTTATTTTGTGCTTCGTATCTGCACGTCGCATACAAGTTCGCATTGTCGTATTTGCGTAGCGTGCGAGAATTGCGTTTCGTAATTGCTCGACGAGTGCGAAGATGTGCGAGCGTACATATTTGTTTTGAAAAACATTTTTTTATTTTTGTAATTTCAAAAATAATATATATTTTAGCTATCGTACCACAATTTCCAAGTTTATGATTTATTTATGAAAAGCCTTTCATTTATACAGTTATAATAATAAATAATATTATTATAAAATGGTATATTAGAAAAGTATATTTATGTAAATATTATTTGTGCATACATATATATTTCGTAATAATTTATTAGATATTTCAAATAATAACATAATTTTCAAAATTATTATTATTGATATTTTTGGAAAATATATTTGAAAATTATTGTGGCCATTTTAAATCTCGATTTGATTTTATAGATTTAATTTAAATAGTTTAAAGATAGAATTTATACTTAAATTGAGTTTAGATTATCTAGTTTTAAATTGAAATTTAATTTGAATTTGGATTTGTTTATTGATTTAATTTGAATTATCTAATTGGATTTAAACAAAACCTAATCCTTATCCAAATGTGTATTCCCACATCCTATATATAGGCAGGTACTAATCTATAATTCTCTACCACAACCACAGTGTGCATCGTGTTTGTGCCCTCCCACATCCACTATTCTCCCAGTACATGTACATTATTCCTCTTCGCGTCCGACAATTCCGGACGCATATCCTCGCCACCACTACCGTGTCGGACACACCCGACATGGCCAATTCCTATCAAACCCTAATCCTAACCCTACCCTCCCGGCGGCAGCACCTCCCCTTCATCGCCACCGCCACCAGAACCTCATCATCACCGCCATACCTGCAGGCTTCCGGCCAACCGCAACCCCCTAAATACCACCAGCCGTATGTTCCCATCAAACCCTCAGCCTTCCCTATGTCCGCCCGTCCACTGCCAACATCATTGCCGCCATCACCACCTCTCCTTTCGACCACCCCGATCGAGGCAACAGCCAACACCACCATGCCAGCAAACCTTTATCCAACCTTCACCATCAGCCACAAACCAGAGCCCCACGCCACCAAATCTTCGAACATCACCGTCACCCGGACACCGCAACGACCACCGCCATTAACACAGCCATCCTCGCCCCCGCCGCCATCGGCAAAACCCCAACCCGTCGAAACCCCGACCAACCCACCGAACAACCACCTCAGAAAGAAATGGGGAAAATAAAAGTCCGCTCACCTTCGTCGCGTCCGGTGAACGCCGGAGCCATGCCCCGCTGCAGACCCTCTCCGCCCCATGTCGACAGCAGTCCTCTCCATCTTTCTTCTACGATAGTGCCGTCCCTGGCCCGCCGCCATGCTGGGCGTCTGTTCCCCGCGATTTAGCCGATCTCCTCCGCCCATCCTCTGTGGACGCCCCGATATCCAGCCCGTGCCGTACTTTCTTCGCTATCGGGTACGCGTCACCTCGGCAAGATCCGCCGCACGAGTGCGCGGTGACTACCGCGGAGAATCCTCGCCTCTTTTTCTCACACCGGCCCAGGCCCAGTGCTCGCGCCTCTGCTGCGACGCTCACTGCCGCGGATCCGACCGCCGTGCCGGAGTTCCCCAACGCCCGCGCCTTCGGCCGCCCATCGCCTACATGCCGCCGCCTTCACAATCCGCCGTCGCCGCCTCGCGGATCCTCGCCGGCGCATGCCCCTCAGTCTTCCGCCCACAGCGCCACCGTCGCCGCGCTTCGCCGTCGACGAGCCGGCCGAGCCACAGTAAGAAACCCCCTCTTCTCTCGATCACTCACTCTCTCTCTCTCGTTTCTTCACTCTTTTCCCATCTCTCTCTCTCTCTCTCTATCTGTGTCATTTGGAGGAGAAGAGAAGAAATAGTGTAAATATTATAATTCTTATTTATTTTATTATTAAATTCAGTTTGTTAGTATTATACTAATGTATTTGTAAATTATTATAAAAAAAAGAAGAAAAGAAATTTTTTTAATTATTATTATTATTTACATATCCTATATTTATTAAATAATGTATTAAATATTTTTAAATTATTGTTAAATATATATGTGTATATATATTAGACTTGAACCATGTATCTATTTCCAAATGAAGTTAGAAGCCCTAAACCTATTATTGGCGTATTTTTCATCTAATTAAATTATAGTTTTGACCTAAATTAATTTTTATTAGAATTCTCAAAATAAATTTTTAGAATATTTACCTACAAATAATTTGATCAATAAATTATAGTTTTCCACTATTATAAATAAGTTATAAATATTTTTAACTTTACAGTTTGAAGAATTTATAAGAGTTTTAAGCCTCCAATGATTTCTCTTGAAGTTTTAGATATTTATGTAAAATATTTTCTTAATAAAATATTGATTTTAAACAAATACAAAATATATTTTTTCCCTAGATAGTTATGATTATTTTTCTAAATGGGTATATATATATATATATATATATATATATATATATATATATATATATATATTAAATCGAGAATTATCTTTTACATAAATCAAATCTTCCTCTTAGAATATATGACTTCTGACCATGGCTAATCACATACTTATTTCCTTCGGACTTCTTCACATCAAACATGGCTTTTGGACAAAATAGGACATCACTATCATTGCACAACCTCAGGCGACACACCAGACAAGACACCTTGCATTTACTGTTTAAATTTCCTGCTCAATATCATGCATGTTTTATTTATTTTCAAGTTGTTTCTTTCAAACCCTATGTAGTTGCAAATTACTATACTTTATGCGATTGACTTAGAGTTAAGGGACCACCGTATGTTTAGTGCATCTCATATACTGTCACGATGTGCCACGGATTGTGTGTGAGTTGTGAGTCGCATATAGATGCGGACTTGCGTGCTGACTGATCATTGGTGCGTACAGGACGTGCGTTAGGATATAACTGCTAATAGATTTGTGTAGAAGACTTGGCAGTTATTAAGGATTAAACAGTGTCGTGGAGACGACGCATGTATAGTATCATTGGGGGAAGGGGACAGTTATTAGCGTAGGGGCTACATTTATTTTTATACACATTTTGGGCCAATAGTGACTCGGATGAGCGCTACTTACTGTAGGAACGAAATCGTAAAGCAGAATACTCTAGAGGGGGATGAATAGAGTAGGCAGCAGAATATTGCTAATTAAAAACTTGTTAGCAGTTAGATCACAGATATAATAATAATCACAAAAGTAAATGATAGAAATTAAAAGTGATCAGAAGGCAAACGCAAATACCGAGATTTATACTGGTTTCCCTCTTGTGAGGACTTATCCAGTCGAAAGAACTCTAGCTTCCAGTTGAATCCACTATTGGAAAATCTCGCAAGTTTTCATACGAAGTCCTTACTGTTTCACTTAACAAAATGCCTGGAAATCGGATTTTGAAAATAAAACGAGAAAAAGTACAAGAAGTACAAATTTGATTCTGGAAAAGTATTGTTGTAGAAGTCTGATCTGTAAATGATCACTTTGTTCCTTGGACCATACGATGATGATGAAGATCGCTGCTTGAAGATGAACAACTTGGAAGAACTAAGTCACCAGAAAGGTATCGACGCACTTGGGCACTGATGGCGAGGCCGAATGCTTTCCTGCTTTGCTTCACTCTGTTCTGAAAGAAAGGTTGAAGAAGAATGCTCTAGAGAATCAAAAATCTCTGAGTTCTAATCTCTCTGTCTTTTCTCCTGTCTCTGTGTGTGTGTCTCTGAGAAAAATAAGTCTATTTATAGACTTGGGCTCTTGTGCGTAAAAACTCAGCAAAAGTTCCGTCTTTACGCTAACAACTGCCACCCATGACCGAAGTCATCCTCTGTATATGTTGACACGTGTCCCATCATTTCAGTAAGAATAGGATGCACGTACCCACGTTCTTCGAGATGTGTGGCATGAAAGCCATGTAGGCAGACCACGTTCTCAACTGATGAGGAAGAATAGGGCGTAAAACAACCCCAATGTACTCTGAGCGTAAAGTAGTGGACTAGGCGTAAAACAGTCCTGTCATAGATTTCTCGCGTAAAGTGGTTATTAAATAACCTTGAGCGTAAAGTAGCCCAAATAGACTTTACGCACACGTCGAGTTTCGAGCGTAAAAACTCATATAATCTCCGTGCGTAAAAGAAGCCATAGTGTGAGCGTAAAGTAGCTCAGTCCACATACTAAACGACAACATTGGTCTCTGTATAAAACAAATCCCTTCGAAATCTGTGGTATATGCCATCATCAATATCTTCATGTCAGACTTTGCATTAAATGCGAGACTTTGACAGCTTTGTCCAGCGTAAAAGGAGGGTTAGCCTATCTTTAGGCGTAAAACCAATGTCTTGACCCTGGCTGCTTTAGGCGTAAAAGCGATTATCCTTGACTTGGGCGTAAAGTGTTTAACCTCCCTGCGGCATAAAGTAGATCAATTTGAGTAGAATGATCTATCACTTTGACTCATTCTGTGAAGCACTTTTTACGCTCCTACAAGACCCCCTTTAAAGTTTTCGAATGTCTTCATAATTCAAAACACTTTGAACAACAGCGTAAAAGTTAAGATTTGACCAGTCAGCGTAAAATTCGGGATACGCAACAGTCATCCGCGTAAAAGCGGGGATATCCAACAGTCGACGTAAAATATTATTAAATAGTGTCGGTCAACATTTAACCGTCACAATGAATTTTCTTCTCGAAACTTTCGAACGCCTTTTCACTTTCCCGAGTTTGCATTAATAAAGAACAGTTTCCAATGAGGAATATGGAGAGTTGATTTAATTATATAAATGAGGAGAAATTCTTCACTCTTGACATTTATCTCCATAGTGACATGGCGCCAAAAAAGGAGATTAACAATGAAGAGGCTTCGGGCTCAAGGATTGACTTTGAGCGAGCACGCAACTTTGTAGAGTGCTTTTGATTAACTCCAGCAGTCTTCAGTCGCATCGATGGTGGTCCCTCGACTGCATATAAAGGCTCAGGAGATGCCGAAGCGTTTCTAAATTTGATGCATCGCTTTGGGATTCGCAACATGCACGAGTTAGGTGCCTCCCTTCGTCAACCCAACGAAGGAGAGAGAAAATGATATTCCATGTATTGTGACTCTCTTATATGTAGGGGTCCACTCTCCCCTTTTTATAAATAAAGTTTTGATGTTAATCTCATCTGTTGGTACATAGAACTGTTCAACACTTCTTTTGACTACTTCTATGGTTGTTCATTCCCAAGAAACAAACCGACACGTGGCGTCTGTCTTGTGGTCACGAGAGCCTTTCAATAGGATCTTTTCCCGAAATAGACTCCCAACAGTTTCTTTAGTCTTTATAAATAGCCGAGAATGTTTCATATATTCTCATTCTTATTCCTCTAAAGATAACTTTTTGCAATGTCGTTCTCCAACAAATGACAATGGCGATGCTTTCCAATGGCGTTCCTTTATACGCCCAATCACCAGATGCAGATTCATCCACTATTAGAGCCAAACCATTTGACCTAAGTGGTAAGTCTGATCGTAAGCAATTATCTGCCTTTGAAGTTTCTGAAGTACTGGCGTAAAAGTCTTGCTGAATAGTGGTACACCTGAAGCACTGGCGTAAAAGCCTTGCTGAAGCACTAGCGTAAAAGCCTTGTTGAAGCACTAGCGTAAAAGCCTTGCTAAAGCACTAGCGTAAAAGCCTTGCTGAAGCGCTAGCGTAAAAGCCTTGCTGAATAGTGGTATACCTGAGACACTGGCGTAAAATGCCTTGTAGTTTGTTGAAGATAAAACAAGACGCATGAGCATCTGTGTTTTTTTTTAGTTAGCGTCTCATACGCATCTGATGGTACTTCTGTTTAAAACACTTCTTCTTTGTTGTTTCCTGCAGAAGTTTGGCTAAAGAGCTTTTCCAGAACCGGCATTGGTGACTTTGACGCTGTGAAGAGCGTGCTTCTGGCATCAACATCAGGGAGCTCATGCACTTTTGACGCACAAATCAGACAACTCAGAACTCTTCGTGAGATAGAAGGGTCTTCCTCTGTTGGTATGAAGAGCCTTTATACACGGAGAGTTGGATGGTGGAGTCAACTCTATCCCGAGAAATCGGGTAGTAGAGTTCCTTTCACTGCAGGACTAGGAATTGTATCCCAATGCTGGATACATTCCTATCTCCTTTGAGAGGCCGCCACTCCTCCACCAGTTGCATTGGCAGCAACATGTCTTCGGGCTGCCATACTCCGGGATTCTCCTCTCGTCTGAGAGAGAAGACCAGAGTTTGATTCCTACTGTTCTGGTCGCCGCAGAGGTTCAGACAGCAAGGAATTGACACCAACAACGAATCCGACGAAGAAGATCCAAAGAAGAGATAGATCTCCATTAGGCTATCGTTGTGTGTATAGAATGAAAATCCAAGAATGTAATAGATTTTCGTTATAACTTGTAAGAAATTCTAAGAAACGTAATAGACTTTTTTGATGATATGGGAATGGAAATGATAAGTCTTCTATGCTCAATGATTTGTATCTATCTGGATGTGATATGGACATGATAGATAATGAAATCTTGTTTTCTGTTTTTAGAGTATACAATACTATCAGAGGTAATATGGACATGACAGTATATAAGGACTCAAAAGAAAATTAGATTAATTTCTATGCAGAGGTCAAATGGAAAATGATAGATACGAAAAGTAGGTAAATTTAGTATTTATCCAGAGTTTGTAAAAACATGATAAATAACGAATTCCACTTTTTAATCAATTGATAAAATAGAATATTTAAAATTCCTCTCCCAGGAGACAAGAAACCAGCTTAACCAAACCTTGGTAGATGGGGAATAAGGAGACATATGTCATGAGTATATAGGTCCATATCAATGTATGAATGAATCAACATAACTTTCGGGAAAAGAAAACCTTGATTCAATTCCATAATTAAATGAATGAACCTGATAGAATGGACGGATAGACCTTTTCGGGAATGAAAGGTTGTTTTCAAAGACCGGTTCATCAACAGATCTCTCCTATAAATAGGCAAAAACTCTTTGTAATATTTCATTCTTATTTCCACTCCTCTATTGGAAATGTCTTCCAAGGATATGCAGCAAAAGAATAAAGTCTCCAGGAAAGTTGAGGACGTCGTCGAGACGCACTCCGCTGAGCCAATTGTGACAGGGACAACCGAAGTAGACGAAAGCTCTTCTACTCCCAAGCCACCACAAGATATCTTTGCTTTCTTAGTAGAGCCAAGGAGAACTCCTGAAGAAGAGGCACTGAGGATGGTTGCCTGCAGATTTTTCATGAACTCAGACAATGATACCTTCGAAGCATTGGCTGATTATGTATTCAATAAGGGAGGCAGTGGTCCTTAAAATTTTGTTCAGAACAAAAATAAATAAAGGAATTTTATTTTTATCCGCCTTCTTCTTTATACATAGTATTTCTTGAGGAATTTGCCGTTGATAGGCATCATGAGCAGATCTCCATTAGGCTTTGATAACCGATAGGCACCATTAGAAAATACAGTCTCAATAACATAAGGACCCTCCCATTTTGCTTGGAATTTCCCTTTGCTTTTGTGAGTCATCACCATCGGTCTTCGAACAGCCAATACTAGTTCGCCAACCTTGAACACCCTCTCTTTAACTTTACGATTGAAAGTTCGAGATATACGGGCTTGATATAGCTCAATATGCTGTTGTGCTTGAAGACGCTTCTCATCCAATCCTTCAAGTTCTTGGAGTCGTAAGCGATCATTATTCTCTATAGTTAGCTCATTAGCAATGGCTATCCGTAGAGATGGAATTTGGATTTCCAAGGGAAGAACAGCCTCACATCCATAAACCAATGAAAATGGTGTAAAACCAGTAGGAGTTCAGACTGTTGTTCGATAAGCCCATAAACATTCTCCAAGTTTTTCGTTCCAATCACGTTTATTAGAAGAGACAAACTTTTTGAGAAGTTTAATAATCGTCTTATTGAAAGCTTCGGCTAAACCATTAGCAGCCGGATTATAAGTCGTAGAAGCCAAATTTTGAATTCGATTCTTATCACAGAACCGATAAAATGCCTGACTGGTGAATTGTGGACCATTGTCATGAATTATTCGTCGAGGAATCCCGAAGCGATAAATGACATGATGTTTGATGAAGCTAATCACATTAGATGTTTTCACTTTAACAAGAGGAACTGCTTCTGCCCACTTAGAAAAGTAATCGGTTATAGCTAATATGAATCGATGTCCCTTAACAGAAGGAGGGTTAATAGGACCAATGACATCCATACCCCAAGCTTCGAAGGGCCAAGAAGCTGCTGTAGGATATAGAAATTCAGACGGTTGATGAATAAAATCAGCATGAATCTGACATGCTTTACATCTTCTGGCATAGTCTACAACATCTGCTATCATAGAAGGCGAATAATACCCCATTCTTCGAATACGATCTTGTAATTTAGGACCTGGTTGATGAGCACCATAAACACCATCATGAGCCTCTCGTAGTGTTTGTTTGGCTTCACTTTCTGAGAGACAATGCAATAAGAGTCCGTCATATGATCGACGATATAACATATGTAAAGACGAATCATAATAAAATCGAAATTATCGTCTCTTATTTGATGCAGCCTCTTTTGGATCTTCAGGCAAAATTCCATGAACCGCATAGTCAATGAATGGAGTTCTCCAATCCCTCTGTTGGGAACTAGCCTCTGTAGTATAACTTTATTCAACATACAGATTATTCTTGATACAGCACAGATCTCGGTCCAACAAAGTAATTATATTTTGCCTTCGGATTGGAACAGCCAAATCTGCAGCTAGACTAGCAAGAGCATCAGCCTCAACATTCTGAGAACGTGGTACAAATTCAATGAAGAATCCTTTGAATGAAAGGACGAACTCGACTACCACTTGATGGTAAGGGATGAGATCAGGGTTTCTGACCTCATAAGTCCCTCTAACTTGATTAACAATCAATTGGGAATCTCCATAAGCTTCTAGAAACTCAATATCCAATTGTTGTGCTACTTGGAGACCAATCAATAGAGCATTATATTCTGCTACATTGTTGGAACATGGCTCATTGAGAGAATAGGCACGGTATATGACCATTTTGTCAGGAGAAACCAAGACGATTCCTACCCCAGAGACAATGTTGCCTTTAGGTCCTACTCGTGATGCTCCATCAAAATATAATTGCCATATATCATTCTTCAAAATCATGTTGCAATCCACGACTTCATCTGGAATGTTCTCATATAACTTTGATGTTTCTGGTATAGGATGAGCAGCTAAGAAATCAGCTAATGCTTGACCCTTTACTGATTTTTGAGGCACATAAATTATATCATAAGGAGTGAGCAACATCGCCCAAGTAGCTAATCTGGAATTAAGAATGCTCGACTTTCTCATCAATACTCGAATAGGATTTATTCTGGAGATGACATGAATAGTTTGTCCTGTCACATAATGTCTTGTCTTTTGTACGGCAAAAACCAAAGCCAGACATTCCTTTTCTACAGGAGTATACCTATGTTCAGCTCCAACCATCATTCGACTAAGAAAATAAATCGCCTGTTCATGACCCATATCACTTTTCTGTGCGAGCAGAGCACCAAGTGAATGATCCAAGGCTCGAACATATAGTAAAAATAGTTTTTCTACCACTGGAGGTACCAGAACAGGTGGATTTGTAAGGTATTGTTTAATATCATTGAAGGATTCTTGACACGCTTCATCCCAGACAAAAGATACACCTTTCTTTAACAGACGGAAGAAAGGTTGACATCTCCCAGAGAGATTAGATATAAATCTCCTGATATAAGCAATGCGGCCTTGAAAACCACGGAGCTCTTTCAGATTGCGAGGAGGACGCATTTCGAGGATTGCTTTAACTTTATCAGGGTCAACATGGATACCCTGAGAAGTAATAACAAATCCTAAAAACTTGCCACTAGAAACCCCTAAGAAATACTTAGTAGGGTTCATTTTCAATTGATGTTGACGCATCAATTCAAATACTGTCTTTAAGTCTTGAATATGATCATCTTTTGATCGACTTTTAACAGCGATGTCATCTACGTAACATTCAACTGTCTTTCGGAGATGCTCTTGAAAGATGTTGCTTATAGCCCGTTGATATGTAGCACCGGCATTTTTAAGACCAAACGGCATAACCGTATAACAGTAAACTCCGAGGGGTGTTCGAAAAGAAGTATGTTTCTCATCTTCTGGATGCATCTTGATCTGATTGTATCCTGAAAATCCATCCATGAAAGACATACGTTCAAAACTGCATGTATTGTCTATCATGACATCAGTAATAGGAAGTAGAAATTCGTCCTTTGGACAAGCCGTATTAAGATCTCGATAATCTATACAAACCCGAACTTTTCCGTTCTTTTTCATAACAAGAACAATGTTGGCAACCCAATCCGGGTGTTGCTCTTCACGCACAAATCTACATGTGATCAACTTTTTGACTTCTGCTTCGATTGCATCCATCATATCTGGTCTAAAGCATCGTTGCTGTTGTTTTACAGGCTTGGCGTTAGGTAAAATATTGAGCTTATGAGTAGCAACTTTAGGATCTAGACCCGGCATATCCTCATAACTCCATGCAAAGATGTCAATATATTCTTTGATCAGTTTTATCAACTCTTCCTTTTCATCGTCAGAAAGGTTCTTACTGATGAATATTGGTTTGGACATAGTTCCATCTCCAACATCAATCTAGACAACCTCATCCTCTGTAGGTGGCTATCGATGTTCAAAACAAAGTTCCCATTGATTGTTCATTTGTTGGGCCCAAGGGTCATTTTCAAATGGCTCGGATTCATCATCAATTTGAACCATGTAAGTTGAAAATACCTGCTCAAATTCATCAAATGATTGTGAGGAATTAGAAGAGAATTCTTCTTGTATATCGTCATTAAACATATGGGACAGGTCATATCCCAATCCATGACGAGTCTTCTGGTAAAACGGATCACCACATAACGGGAGTCGTCTACCTTTGCCCTGATTGAGACCTTGCATAGTCTTCAAATCATATCCCATATTCTGAATGATCTTGATAGATTGTTGACTATATTTGTCAATTCGGATTCTTCCTTTATCTTTATCTTTCAGATCGTCTGTCTGAGCAACAGGTATATTTCTAGCCAAGCCAAAAACAATTTGGCGTTTGTTTTTCTTATCAGACGGAACCACGAAATAAGATTCTTCATGACGTCTATAAGTTACACAAGCTTGTGATTGGGCAACTACCGGAAGTAGATAAGGAGAAGATGTTAAGAACTTTTGAGCATAAGGTCCTACATCAACCTGAAGAGGAAAGGAATTTTCTTTATAGTTGATGTATAAAGTTTCTTCTGGTTCTATGTCGCCTTTAGATTGATGACTTTGATTATCAGAAGATAAAGTCATTCTTTCAATAAACTTGGCAGCCATATACTCGAAAAAGAAATCTTTATTGATATCAAAAAGTACAGAATGATCAATATTTACATCATTTACGATTTGACTGCTACGCTTCGGATTAATCATCAGTGGACCATTATTCGTCTTCTGCGTAGATTTGCCAAGATTGACAATCAATGGTGGTTCTGGATCATTCGTACAAGAGGTACGTCCTTTGACCTTAATCAAAAAAGGTTGAACTTGGCTCTTAGTAGAAACATTTACTGATTCCTCAGATGAAGCTTGAGTTCTTCCTTTAACCTTGATTACCAAAGGTTGATCATTGACAGATTGGAATTGGATTCGTCCCTTGACTATGATCTTCAAAGGTTGTTCTTCTGGCGGATCTTCATTAATAGACTGATCTTCAATAAAAGATTGATCTTCAGCTATGTCTGATATCTCTTTCATATGTTCTTGTTTATAAAGCCTTGAATCAGAAAAATAGGCTTCGACACCCTTGAAGGGATTGATATCAGCAAATTCAGTCTTTACAACTCCTTGAAAATCCACATACTTGAAGCATTGGTGGAGAGTTGAAGGCACAATATTGTGTTCATGAATCCACGGTCTTCCAAGAAGAATATTGTAGGATACATCTGAGTTGATAACATAGAAGGTTACCATAGTTCGCAGATCGCTAATCTGAATCTTTAGACGAATCTTTTCCAGTGGTTTACTCTTGCCAGAGTTAAAACAAACTATCGTAGTACTAGTGTAAGTCAGGTCACTAGTAGGAATTCTCAGGGGTCTTAGCATACTTTAAAGAATTATGCTAATTGACGACCCAGGATCGATATAAATCCTGTCAATTTCAGTAGATCCAATATACCCAGTGTAGCACAGAGGTCTGTCATATTTGTTATGCTTCAACAGCATATCATCTTGTGTAAAGGTGATATTAGGAATTGCTTCCATCACACTATGACATTGCGGACACGACACTGGAGTATTATCAGGACTCTTGAGTTAAGCCAAGCATGAATCTGCCTGAAGTAGAGCTTCACTCAAAGTCTTCCTGCTTTCTCTAGAAAGACGAAGCAGTTCAAATATGGATAGTCTAGCTGGAGTATTGGCTAACTGAGCTAGAATATCAAACTTGTAAGGTTTCATCACCACCCCCTGACTCTAAGCAGACTTCAATGGAACGTCAAAACGTACTGCTTTCTGTTTCCCCTTTTCAACCACCGAGGGTTTAGCAGGAACAGGAGAAGGTTGAGCTGGTTGTGTTTCCACTATATCTTTTGCTTCTTTGGAAGATCCCTCATAATCTTTGTGGTACTCCTTCTCGGATCTTGTACCAGTAAAAGTTTCTTCTTCAGACTCAAGAGAAGGAAGTACCATATTACAGGATTTAGTCTTCCTCCCTTTAGCCTTTTTCTTGTAAGGTTTGTTGTGAGGAATTTCAGAACCCAATCCAACAGTGGATTTTTGATTTTGAATTTGTAAAGGAAGTCGTATTCCTTTATCATAATTCAAACCTTCTGCCTTCTGAAAGTCATAACCCATTTTTTTCATGAGAAGGACAGATTGCTGACTGTATAGATGAATGGGCAGCAGACTTTTAACAAATGGTTCCATAGAGGAAGAAGAAGAGATCTCTGTATCCACAGGAGAATGAGGAATAGATGTCTCTGTAACTACAAGAGGAGAAGGATTCGGGATACGAGGAAAAATCCCTGTAGGAGCTTTTTCGTAAGCAGCGAAGACTTGTTGTGCCCGGTATAAAGGGACACTATTCATAGCTAACCACTACTGATGAGTAGGCTTGAGTTTGGTAGGAGGAGCTAGACTTGGAGGACATATGTTCAATCCTCTTAGTCTATCTTCCAAAGGAGTGCCATCCCATAGATAATCTGAATCGTCGGGATCTGGAATAACATGAGAAATCATGTTGCAGGTTTTGACTTTCTTGCCTTTCTTAGATTTTGAAGTTTTACTTTCATTTTCCAATTCAGGTATTAAGTCAGGATGTACCCACATAATTTCACCATTTTTTAAGGTAAGAGGCAGCAATCCGTCATTTTCTTCTCTAGGAGACGGGATATTCACAATCTTCATCGTCGCCTTCGGGATTGGGATGATTCCATCTGCTACTTGCTGTGGAGAAAAATCCCCAAATTGAAGAGAAACCATATTGGTTGTAACCGTATGGTCATCATTAGTTAAGGCGATAGCACCGCCATTTATCGGCTCCTGGATTTTCTTCTTCAGGACATAGCAAGCACTGGTAGGATGATTAATGTATCTATGATAGATACAATATTTGTGATTGTCAGTCAGATTCACCTCATTAGGCCTCTTTGGCTCTGGAATCTGAAGTTTGCCACTCTTCACTAGACATTAAAATATCCCTGGGATATCACTCTCATCAAAAGAGTATTCTTCCTTTGGCCTGGAAGATTCCTGACTATTCGACGTCATTTTATTCTTGAAAAGATTAACCATGAGGGTATCTTTTCCTTTCACATTACGATTACCGGGGTTATTACCAGGATTACTTTTCTTTCCTCTATCATCTGAGGCGAAAATTATCTCATGTTCACGAGCCAACCTACCATTGGTCTCGACAAAAACTGCTGCTATGATGAACGAAGCCCAATCTGTGAATTGAGAACCCGTAAAAATAGCAATAGATGGTCGCAGATTTATCTTGCATGTATCAATGAGTGCTGAATATGGCATGCCAGGAGGCATCTTTAAAGTAGCTTGTCGGAAGCGTTCAATGAACGTCGGAGTATCTTCTTTCTCCTTTTGTTTGATTTCTATTAAGGATGACATGTTCATGTCCATACCTCCTTCATAGAAGCGGGAGAGAAACATTGCCTTAAATTCATCGAAAGACGAAATGCAATTGTCGGGTAAACTTCGATACCAATCATAAGCCGAACCCGTCAAGCAACCAATGAACACTCGAGTGAGAAGAGCATCATTTTTCTGCAGATGTACAGTCATAATATCAAAATAATTGATATATTGACTAGGAGAAGCCCTCCCATCAAATAATACCATGGATTGTGGCTTGAATTTTGGTGGAAAGGGTACATCATTCCAATGAGGAGGATAAGGTTGCTTAATCCCTAACCTCTGGAGTTGATCTTTGTGCCTCAAGACTTCAAACTATGCTTTGAGTTCACGTACTGCTTGAATGGCCTCACTAGTTTGCGGAAGCACATTTAATTGAATAGTTTTGGATGTACCGTAATCCCCACCGGAGATGGTACATCTTCTGGAATAATAGGATCTGGAGATGCAAAATTTTGATTAACAGCAGGCTCCTGAACATTCAAAGGTATATCAGCCCCTTGACTATCTTAAGTTTGTGCCGCTACTGGTACTGGTGCTATTACTGTCGGTTGAGCAGTTTGCTGATTCAATATTATCTGATGCATGTTTTGCACCATGTTAAGCATGTCTTTCAGTGATTGCTCAACGGCAGTGAGACGCTATTCTGTATTAATAGATGAGGTCTCTGGTTCATCTCCAACAGCGTAGGATTCAACCTCTCTTGAAGATATAGAAGGATCAGTATAGAAGTATGAATCGACACTGTCAGTCTCGGACTCAAAAGATTGAGTACCCCCAGCTTCTGAATCAGAAGTCTGCATTTGTCTTTGTCTTCTTGATCGAGTGTTCTGATATACTCCCTCAAAAGAATCAAGAAGTCTGTTGAACTGTTGTTGACCTGGGGTTTGGGACGTATTTCGTCTTAGACGTCGTCCTCTGTTAGTATGAGATGCCATGTTTACTGACACATATGACAACTCATGTTCTTGGTCCTCAGTTTGTTGTTGAGGCACATTAAAACTCAATCGATCAAAAACTGACCGCTTTGAAGCCAAACAACAACAATTGATTACAACCTGGTGATAATCACAATGATGTTTTTCTTGGGGAAATGTCACCGGAGATTGTCTATTCTTACGCTTTTGGATTAGCAATTCACGTAAGTCAGAAGGAGTGGAGGGAGTAGTCTTCTTTATTACATTAGGGGTAGAAAAACGTTTAGTCCCCTGTGTATAAAGAAGATTACTGGATGCATTCGCAGAACCAAATTGTACATTTCTACGCGTTTGGAGTTGTGTGCGTAAATCTTGAGATTTTTTAGCACGAAGGACTCCATTTTTATTGCGTGTAATTTATAGATTTGGTACTTTGCGTAGAGCAGTATAAGAAGGCTGTTGGTGTAGAACTGAAGCTTTACCAACAACATTTTTACGTTGCACACGTTTAGGTACATTCACATTAGATGTAAAAACATCATTGCAAATTTTATCTACACTGTCAAAGACAGGAGATTTACCCTTACGCGTAGAGCGTAAAAATTGGTTATCTACCACGTCACAGACGGGAGATTTTGTTTTACGCGAGGAGCGTAATTTATTTGAGCCTACCACGTCACCGACGGAAGACTGATTCTTACACCCAGAAGCACAATCGTTAGAGTCTGCCCCATTACAAATAGAAGACTCATCTTTATGTACTGAGCGTAAAAGTTGGTTTTTACCCACTGAGCGTAAAACCTAGTTCTTACGCAGTGGGCGTAAAACCTGATTATCTTTACCGTTACAAACGGGAGATAAATCGTCACACTTTGAGTGTAACTCTGAAGTAAGGACTGCCTCGTTACGAACGGGAGCCCCTACGACAGGAGTGGGAAGAATTCCCTTGCCACTAGCAGCAACAGAGAGATCAGAAGCTATTTTGGATTTAGGAATCCAAACTTTTCATGCTTTGCGAGATTTTTGAACATTGGAGTAGCGAGAACCACCCCCAGTTCGGAGCATCCCTTCATAAGCAGTCTGGTCGAAGTGTACAACCAGAGTCTTCTTTGTCGATCCAATCGACACATCATCGTATTGAGCAATTGCCTCCTCGTCAGAGGAGAAGGTCGTCCCCAGCAGAGTCGCCATTTTTGTTTCACTTAACAAAATGCCTAGAAATTGGATTTTGAAAATAAAACGAGGAAGAGTACAAGAAGTACAAATTTGATTCTGGGAAAGTATTGTTGTAGAAGTCTGATCTGTAAATGATCACTTTGTTCCTTGGACCATACGATGATGATGAAGATCGCTGCTTGAAGATGAACAACTTGGAAGAACTAAGTCACCAGAAAGGTATCGACGCACTTGGACACTGATGGCGAGACCGAATGCTTTCCTGCTTTGCTTCACTCTGTTCTGAAAGAAAGGTTGAAGAAGAATGCTCTAGAGAATCAAAAATCTCTGAGTTCTAATCTCTCTGTCTTTTCTCCTATCTCTGTGTGTGTGTCTCTGAGAAAAATAAGTCTATTTATAGACTTGGGCTCTTGTGCGTAAAAACTCAGCAAAAGTTCCGTCTTTACGCTAACAACTGCCACCCATGACCGAAGTCATCCTCTGTATATGTTGACACGTGTCCCATCATTTCAGTAAGAATAGGATGCATGTACCCATGTTCTTCGAGATGTGTGGCATGAAAGCTATGTAGGCAGACCACGTTCTCAACTGATAAGGAAGAATAGGGCGTAAAACAACCCCAATGTACTCTGAGCGTAAAGTAGTGGACTAGGCGTAAAACAGTCCTGTCATAGATTTCCCGCGTAAAGTGGTTATTAAATAACCTTGAGCATAAAGTAGCCCAAATAGACTTTACGCACATGTCGAGTTTCGAGCGTAAAAACTCATATAATCTCCGTGCGTAAAAGAAGCCATAGTGTGAGCGTAAAGTAGCTCAGTCCACATACTAAACGACAACATTGGTCTCTATATAAAACAAATCCCTTCGAAATCTGTGGTATATGCCATCATCAATATCTTCATGTCAGACTTTGCATTAAATGCGAGACTTTGACAGCTTTGTCCAGCGTAAAAGGAGGATTAGCCTATCTTTAGGCGTAAAACCAATGTCTTGACCCTGGCTGCTTTAGGCGTCAAAGCGATTATCCTTGACTTGGGCGTAAAGTATTTAACCTCCCTGCGGCGTAAAGTAGATCAATTTGAGTAGAATGGTCTATCACTTTGACTCATTCTGTGAAGCACTTTTTACGCTCCTACACTTACAACTTCTACAGACGCGAGCTTTGATACGAATAACTCGGCCAACTTCAATTGTGAAGATTTGAATCTTCTATCAATCCTCTTATTACAATCGCTCTGAAACTTCTAGACCGTACCGCACTGGCAAATCGACTAGAGGATTGTAACTGGCTTGGGATTTGAAAATGAAAGCTTTTTAGAACTCTTTGGAAGAATGTAAGCTCAGGAAGAGAAGAGATTGAAAGTGAATTGGTGATATGAAATGATCGAAATACTTCTCTATTTATAGTTTTTCTAAAGATAGAACTCTGACAGAATTCGGGAAGAATTCGGACAGAACTCTTTGTAACAAACCGCAACTGATGGATGACCAAGTTCAAAAACCCAACGTTCACTAACGTTCCAAATGGCCGAACTCTGGCCGAGTTCTGCTGGGATTCTGCCAGTTCATTTGAGAAAATAAATTTTGGCTTTTTAAAAAATCCTTCAGAAGCTTTTTGTAAAAAGAATATTTTTCAAAAAATGTAGGTCATTTGTAAAAGAATAGGATGGTTTTGAAAAACATTTTCGGATAGCCTATTTGCCAGTACGACTCGATGTACAATGTATTCCTAGACTCAATAAAATTAAAAATTATATAGCGTAACAGGAAGTACATTCTGAATGGCAAACAGCTTCGAAACAGCTTCGGTCTTGAACATAGTAAATATCCATTGTTGAGCAGTGTCAAAAACGTTGTAGGTAAACATCTGAGTTGACTTGCAATTATATCGAGACAGAGTTTGATCAATTATTAAAATCAGGTTTGACCATGACCAATGGGCCAACAATCTCTCCCATTTTGATAATTGACAAACCTTGCCGATATAACATCTAAGCTGGAATCAATTCAAAATAGTAATAACCAAAAGAAATTGTTCATAACCTGTAACCTGTATTCACGAAAATGTTAGATCCTTATTTCTCCCCCGTTGTCACTTAGCAAAATAATTGCAAAAGAGAAAGCTCATCCGCAATCAATGCATAAGTAACAAACAGTGAAGAAACACAATAAAAATAGATAATCATGACAGGCATGGTATAAACAGTAAATATAGTAAGAGAAACAGATAGACTATAGAACAACACAGGAATGTATTTGTCACAGGCAGTATTTAATAAAGCGCGAGAATAATACTGAAACAAATAAAATGTTGAAAAATAGACTAAGATGCCAAAACTGAGGCATAATCAAAACCATGTCTATGAATAGTCACATAAAAAAATGCTGATAATAAAAATAAGAGTACTGATAAAATCTTGGAATGTCGGAGCATTTTCAAGTAAACATAAGACAAAAGTAACAGTCCCAATATCTAACATCTCAAAAATCATCTTCATCATCATCATCAACGTCAGCTGCAGCTCCAGCATGTCCAGAAGGACCAGCTCTAGAAGTACCAGCGCCAGAAGTATGAGGAGTGGCACCAGTGTAAAACTCACCGACATAGTCTCGAGGAGGGGCACGAGCAGTACGATACCAATCCTAGGCGTTCCCTGGCTGGAACAGAGAGTGGACCGCCTCGTCATCAATGCGATAGCCAGAAACAGAAGGGTCTCGAGGTAGAGAACTAGCAGAATGACCCGTCTGCGCAAACCTCAGATCAGCGAATGAGTTGGCAATCACCTGGAACCGAGTCACATTACGGAACTCGTGTTCCCTAGAGGTCTCAACATAAAAAGACTGCAGATCTAATAAGTGATGATGTATACCCTCAAATGTCATAGGGTAAGAATGAGGAGGAACAAGTGCTGTGGGAGCTATGGGAGTAGGTGCAGGAGGAGTAGGTACAGTAGGTGGAGAAACAATGGCAATGCTGCGACGAGAGTGTTTGAAAAACTTGGGCTCGGGGTCGACATCACAAGTAGATAGGTCAATATCAAATCTCTGAAAGATGCGTGGAATAAGCATCGCATAAGATAGATTGCGATCTCTCCCGCGACATCTACGCATCATCTGGATGATAGTCTTAGGGGCAGAAAAAGGAATCCCCTTAAGAATATGATAAAGAGCAGAAAGCTCAAGTGCAGTGACATCATCTTTAGAAGTGGATTTTGGAAGTAAGGTGGAATAGATGATGCGATGTAATTCGTAGTTAAACAAGTTCAAGTTATTAGCCTTGAACTTTCCAGGACGAGCGCGTGCGGGCTTACAAAGCTCATTCTTGAAACTAACGAGTGTCGTGCCATCGGGGAAATCAAAATCAGTGATGTCATCGAGCGGGGCACCTTCGTTTGGGATACCAAGGATTTCTGCTAACGTTTCATCAGTGAATTCGATATCAATTCCTCCGACACGTGTACTCGCGATAAAAATGTCTAACAAAAAATTACAATAGAATAATCTAATAGCATTAGTGGCAATAGAGAATTGTAAGGTGACAAAATGTTGTAACCCTAATGCCTCAAAGTAAGGGCGGTGATCCGGAAAGACAGTCCATTTAATCGGCGATCCGGTGCAAATAGTATGTATGATAAAATAGGCATACCACAATAAAGCTTGATCGGAAGTTTTAAAGTAAAACTCGTCCGACGCACCATCGTTCCATTTGGACCAGAGAAAAGAGGCAATCCGTATGCGGATCTGAAGACGATGCCTCTTCACTGGCATTGGTCTTCTTCCTCTTGAAGGGATTGAACTTAGGCATTCTTTCCCAAAATTTTCTAGAAACCCTAAGTATTGAAAAGTGGTAGAGAGAAAGGATTATACCTTCCAAGAATTGGATATGTTGTAGAGGATGGCGTTCTCTGTACGAATCCAAAGTTTGGACGAGAAACTCCACACGGATTTGAAGAACAAGGATGGAGAAAAGCTAGGATTTGGAGACGCGGAGGCTGATGTTATGAGGATGTAGGGAAGAATGAAGAAGAAGAAAGCCTCGGGTTCGTGCTGGTACATATATATACCCAGCCGAACTCTAGCCGAAGTCGGACCGAACTCGGGCCGAATTCGCCAAGGGTTGCCTGGCTATATATATATATATATATATATATATATAAATTCAAATGAGGCCACATTCTTTTTCATTAATTCGTTTCAAATGTTTAATTCAAAGTTTAGTAATTTTAAATCTCAAAATAATATAATTAATATTATTTTATAAATTAATATTCTTTACTCAGCATCTGTCTCAGATTAGCTGTAGGAGTATTGTTCCAGCTAACGGAGGTTCACCGGGGAACTCTTAAGTACCGCTTCGCTTCGACCGTAGTCGTGGTGACAGACAGACTCTTTTTGGGCTTATCTCAAAAACAATTTTTAAGTATCGAATAAATTAATTAATAAAACAAAATTAATTAATATTATTGACATCTAAAATGCCTAATTCTTGACGTATATAATTGAAACGATCTTCCGCTAGAGGTTTTGTGAGTATGTCAGCTAATTGATTCTGTGTGTCTATGTATATAAGGTCTATATCTCTATTTTGTTGATGATCTCTAAGAAAGTGATGTCGAATCTCGATATGTTTAGTACGAGAATGACATACTGGATTCTTAGTCAAATTAATAGAACTAGTGTTGTCACAGAAAATGGGTATGTGTGAAAAATACAATCCATAGTCTTCTAAGGTTTGTTTCATCCACAAAATTTGTGCACAACAACGTCCTGCGGCGATATACTCAGCCTCAGTTGTTGATAATGCAACAAAATTTTGCTTTTTACTAAACCAAGAGACTATAGCTTTTCCTAGGAAATGACATGTGCCGCTAGTGCTTTTTCTATCTACTTTGCATCCGGCAAAATCAGCATCGGAATAACGGTTAGGTCAAACGACGTGGTTTTGGGATACCATAAGCCGACAGAAGAAGTACCTTTGAGGTATCAAAAGATATGCTTAACTACGCTCAAATATGATTCCTTAGGATTAGCTTGAAAACGTGCACATAAGCAAACACTAAACATTATGTCTGGTCGACTAGCAGTTAAATACAGTAAGCTACCGATCATACCTCGATACTTACGTATGTCGACGGGTTTGCCTTGTTCATCAATATCAAGCTTGGTTGAAGTCGCCATTGGAGTACTAAGTGGTTTTGCTGCTTCCATGTCGAACTTATTTAATAGATCCTTTGTGTACTTTGCTTGATTTATGAACGTCCCATTGTTGGTTTGTTTGATTTGCAGTCCGAGAAAGAATTTCAGCTCTCCCATCATGCTCATCTCAAACTCATTCTGCATACACTTAGAAAATTCTTGACAAAGAGATTCATCAGTAGATCCAAAGATAATATCATCTACATAGACTTGAATCAAAAGAATATTATTATTCAAAAATTTTATAAACAAAGTAGTGTCAACCTTTCCCTTTGAAAAGTCGTTATCAAGTAGAAAAGTGCTTAGATGATTGTACCAAGCACGAGGGGCTTGTTTCAATCCGTATAAAGCTTTCTTCAACTTGAAAACATATTCAGGAAATTTAAAATCAGTAAAACCAGGTGGTTGAGCTACATAAACCTCTTCTTTTATAAACCATTTAAAAATGCGCTTTTGACATCCATTTGAAATAACTTAAAATATGAAAACATGTAAATGCACATAACATGCGAATGGATTCTAATCTCGTAACTGGGACATAAGTCTCATCGTAGTCGATACCTTCTTCCTGATTGTATCCTTGAGCTACGAGTCGAGCCTTATTACGAGTCACTAAACCATTCTCGTTTAGTTTATTTCGGAATATCCATCGGGTGCCAATGACCAGATGATCAATAGGCTTGGGAACAAGTTCCCAAACTTGATTCCGTTCGAATTGGTTTAATTCCTCTTGTATAGCATCTAACCAAAAATTATCACTACATGCTTCATCAATATTTTTGGATTCAAACTGCGAGACAAAAGCAACACAAGAAGCTATATCTTTATTAGAGGAACGAGTACTTACACCCTTGGTAATCTCACCAATTACCAAGTCCTTTGGATGACTAGCCAAGAATCTCATCTCTTTTGGTATAGTCTCAAGATTGCTAGTTCCGACTTCTTTGCTTGGAGGTTCATTTGATGCCTGATGTGATGGTTCTGCATCTTTGTGTGAAGGTTTTACAGTAGCTGTACTTGGTACGATTATGTCTTCATTGTCATCATCGTCTAAGTGTTGATTTAGCTCATCAAACTTGACGTTAATAGATTCTTCAATGATCATGGTTCTTTTGTTGAAGACTCTATATCCTTTGCTCTATGCTGCATAACCTAAAAATATACCTTCATCGGCCTTTTCATCAAATTTACTCAAATTATCTTTAGTATTAAGAATAAAGCATTTACAACCAAAGATTTTGAAATAAGAAACATTTGGTGTTCTATCAAACCATAATTCATAGGGAGTCTTCTTCGATATAGGTCGAATTAGAACCCTATTGAGAATATAGCATGCTGTATTTACAGCTTCAGCCCATAAATATCTAGGTAGACTAAACTGGTTTAACATAACTCTAGCCATTTCAGATAGAGTTCTGTTCTTACGTTCCACAACTCCATTTTTTTGTGGAGTCCTAGGGCAAGAGAATTCATGCAGATAACCGTATGTGTCACAAAATTGCTTGAATTATGCATTCTCAAATTTGCCGCCATGATCACTACGAATGCGAGTAATCATGAATCCTTTTTCATTCTGTACTTTCTTGCAAAAGGTGACGAATTCTGATAATGCATCGTTCTTGCGTGCAAAAAAATAAACCCATGTATATCTAGAAAAATCATCTATAATGACAAATGCATATAACTTACCACCTAGACTAGCAATTCTGCTGGGTCCAAATAAGTCCATATGCAACAATTGTAAAGGTCTAGTGGTACTTACAGCGTTCTTGGATTTGAATGCGGATTTGGTACCTTTGTTCTTTTCACATTCACTACATACTGTATCCTTCTTGAAAGAAATATCCGGTAAGCCACGTACCAACTTCTTCGTAGATAATCTTGAAATTGTATCCATGTTTGCATGACCAAGTCTCATATGCCATAGTTGACTCTCAATACTTTTGGCCATCAAACATCTACCTGTATTGTTAGCATCTTCCAACAAATAGAATATATATATATTGTCTTCCCTAATACCTTCAAATATAGTACTGCCAGTTGAACTATCAATAATAGTACATTTATCTTTTACGAAGTTAATGCCATAACCATGATCAGCTAAATGGCTTATGTTGAGCAGATTATGTTTTAACTCAGTAACAAGACAAACATCTTTAATCACTGGATAGGGAGCCTTACCAATGTTACCGATACCGATTATGTACCCTCTCAAATTATTACCGAAGGAGACATATCCTTCTTTATTCCTCTTCGACAGTGTTGTAAATAATGAAGCGTCACCAGTCATGTGTCGTGAGCAACCACTGTCGAGGATCTATTTGCTCCTAGCATGTGAAGGGCGTCCCACCTACAAAACAATTTGCAGATAAAACTTTTGGTACCCATTTCTTGTAGGGTCCTGACTGGTTAGTTTTCGGTATCCATGCATAAACATTTAAATCTACTAACTTTCTGATTCTACATGCAGAAGATATATGACCAATGAAGCCACAATAATGACATTTAGCATGTTGAGTGTTGAAAGTAGTGTGAGGTGCATGATTGGTAGGTTTTGGTTTTCTAGTATAGAAGAATGCATGCCTATTAGTCTTCTTGGGCATAGTCTTGGTATGGTTTGGTCTGACAGTGTTGGGCTTGTTTCGATGATTCGGTAATTGACACGTGTTAGAATAGGAAGCAGCAACTTTAGGCCGTTTTTCTAAACTAATTTTCAACTTTTTGGAAGTGTCATATAATCTAGTATAGTCAGATATGAGTGATTCTAATCTGACCTGTGCACACTGGAGACTCTTTCTCTCCTTAGATAGGTCTTCCTTTAACAGGACAATAGTTTGGTCTTTTTCTTCGGATAGCTTAACAGCCTCGTGTAACAACAATTTGATAGAAAAAAGCTCACCAAACTCATTTGAAGAGTCACTATCTCTAACATGATCTAGTAGGTCTGTAAGTCTTCATATTTCACCTTTGTACTCTTTGAGTACCTTCTTAGAGGTTTCATATTTGCTACGCAGTTTTCTGTAATCATCTAACAGTTTACTGAAAGCCTCTCATAGTTGCTCAAAGGTGAAATCATCATAAGGGTCAAATAGAGGATTAGTGATTACCTGATCGCAAGCCATCAAGCACACATTTGCAGCGTCATCTGATTGTTCATCTTGTGAGTCGCTGGCTTCACTTTCATGCCATATGCTTGTGTTGGCGTACATTCTTGATATCGATTTCTTCAGGTACCCTTTGTCATATTTGTTGTTTTTTTTTGATGATGCTATTGGACAGTCTTTCTTCATGTGTCCTTTCTTCTTGCATCTGTAAAAAATAGGATCTTCCTCGTTGTTGTTGTTGTTGCTGTCTTTTGTTCTTCTGTTAAATCTTATGAATTTCTTGAACTTTCTTACCAGAAGAGCTTGATCTTTAGAGTCGGAATCGCTGTCGTCGGAATCATCTTCGATCGTTCTTCTATGTTGAGCCTTGAGAGCGATCGTCTTCTCTGACTTCTCCTTTGGTGTAGCATCTTCAAAGTCTTGAAGTTCTAGCTCGTGAGTGAGTAGCTTACCCATGAGTGTTTCTAGAGACATTGTTGAGAGGTCGTTCCCTTCAATGATTGCTGTAGCCTTTGGAATCCAGTTCTTTGTGAAGGCTCGTAGAAGTTTGCAAATCTTCTCATGGTTACTGTAATCCTTGCCTAGTGAGGACAAAGGATTTACAATATCCAAGAATCTTGTAAACATCTGAGTGACTGATTCACTTGGCTTCATTTTGAACGCCTCATACTCCTAAGTAAGTCTGCTGATCTTTGACTCCTTGACTTGTGTTGTTCTTTCGTGGGTTACTTCGAGAAGTTTCCACACTTTGTTTGATGTTGTGCAAGTAGACACCCTGTTGAATTCAGTTCTGTCTAAAGCACAAAATAAAGCGTTAATAGCACGTGCGTCAAGACTGGCCTTTTTTTTCTTCCTCTGTATATTTGTCATAGGGTTTTTCAACTAAAACACCATCAATATTAATACGAGGTGGCTTTTTATAGCCATCAATAACTACAGACCATAAGTCAAAATCAAGAGATTTCAGAAAGAAACTCATACGTGTTTTCCAATAGGTGTAGTTTGTGCCGTCAAACAGTGGAGGTCTGTTTGTGGCTTGGCCTTCACTTGTAAATTTTACAGTTGCCATGTGTAATGCTGTGATCTATATAAAAATTGAATATAACTACAATTTTACCTTGCTTTACCTGTATAATCCGCTCTGATACCAATTATAGGAACGAAATCGTAAAGCAGAATACTCTAGAGGGGGGAATAGAGTAGGCAGCGAAATATTGCTAATTAAAAACTTGTTAGCAGTTAGATCACAGATATAATAATAATCACAAAAGTAAATGATAGAAATTAAAAGTGATCAGAAGGCAAACACAAACACCGAGATTTATACTGGTTTTCCTCTTGTGAGGACTAGTCCAGTCGGAAGAACTCTAGCTTCAAGTTGAATCCACTATTGGAAAATCCCGCAAGTTTTCATACAAAGTCCTTGCAACTTCTACAGACGCGAGCTTTGATACGAAGAACTCGACCAACTTCAATTGTGAAGAGTTAAATCTTTTATCAAGCCTCTGATTACAATCGCTCTGAAACTTCTAGACCGTACCGTACTGGCAAATCGACTAGAGGATTGTAACTGGCTTGGGATTTGAAAATAAAAGCTTTTAGAACTCTTTGGAAGAATGTAAGCTCAGGAAGAGAAGAGATTGAAAGTGAATTGGTGATTTGAAATGATCGAAATACTTCTCTATTTATAGTTTTTCCAAAGATAGAACTCTGACAGAATTCGGGCAGAATTCGGACATAACTCTTTGTAACAAACCGCAACTGAAGGATGACCAAGTTCAAAAACCCAACGTTCACTAGCGTTCTAAATGGTCGAACTCTGGCCGAGTTCTGCTGGGGTTCTGCCAGTTCATTTGAAAAAAAATAAATTTTGGCTTTTTGAAAAATCCTTCAGAAGCTTTTTGTAAAAAGAATATTTTTCAAAAACGTAGGTCATTTGTAAAAGAATAGGATAGTTTTGAAAAACATTTTCGGATAGCCTATTTGCCAGTACGACTCGGTGTACAATGTATTCCTACTCAATAAAATAAAAAATTACATAGCGTAACAGGAAGTACATTCTGAATGGCAAACAGCTTCGAAACAGCTTCGGTCTTGAACATAGTAAATATCCATTGTTGAGCAGTGTCCAAAACGTCGTAGGTAAATATCTGAGTTGACTTGCAATTATATCGAGACAGAGTTTGATCAATTATTAAAATCAGGTTTGCCATGACCAATGGGCCAACACTTACTGCCCCGTGCCGATGGCCACTCTTTATTACTCTGCTGATCCTACAGCCCTTGCGTAGAACTTTGTCCTCAAAGTGCATATCAAATAGAATGGTTAGGAACCTTTACGCATGTATATTTTCTATTTAGCTCTTACTGTTTAGTTTATGGCATGATATTATGTGTCTTGTTACGTCCCTCTGAGGACCTGGTGATCCCTTCAGGTGTGTGTTTCGTGGTTTCTTGCAGGTGCTCTAGCTAAAGGCCATACCTTCCTTCGTGATGATTGCTCTTGAACTCGTCACTTGCTCTCGTTCGACCAATTCTTTCTTTGTATATTTTTCCATATTTAATTTAATTGGTAGTGGATTTGTCTCCGCCCAACTATTGTATAGATGACAAACTCAAAGTTGCTTTTATATCATTATTTATCTTCGTGGATGAGATTTAGTGTCTTGGCTTTCTACATTTACAGCTTATGTATACATACGAGCCGTATATTTACTCGTATGTATATAGCTGGCATGATACGTATCTAGTCCCAAGTATTTTGGGACTGGGACGTTACATGCACCCTTGTGAGCTCAAATTCAAATCCCTATTTAACAATAATTCTAATCACTCTATACCTAATAGTAATAAATAAAAAAAAATATTCTCCAAAATTATAAAAATAATTTTTTTAGGAAACCAAATGCTACAAACTCTTTAAATTCTGCATTTGTACTGAATCTTGAGATCTTTCTATCTATTCTATTTTGTGCTGATATCCATATTTAGATTTTGTAATTGAGTTGTATCTTCATGGGATTGTCCTTCGATTGGAGAGTATATTCTGTGCAGGTAGTTATACTGAGTTTAGCTATTGTTAAGACCTAGAACAACGTTCTACCGTCGACTCTGCGATGTAGGCTGGACGTTCCACTGGGTACGGGTCGTGACATGGGTGCCATGTGGGGGTATTTTTCTAGTAGAAAGAAGGCTAACTCCATAAAGAAAGTATTTATGTTTTTTGTTATGCTCATGGGATTATTTCCATTGGAGCTATGTCCCAAAGGAGCTTAGCGACTAAGACTCGAACTCAGGCTCGAGCTCGGGCTCGGACTAGGACTAGGACTCGGGCTCAAGGGTGCAAAGTGGTGCTTTATTGGCGCACTTTGTACTTAGCACGTCAGCATCGGCGCATGGCGCTTAGTGCGTTGTTGTTGCGCTCGTCTTATGCGTGAGTCACATGCGCTAGGCGTATGGGCTCGGCACATGGGCGAGGCGCATGTGCAGGCGCAGGCGCATGTGCAGGCACGAGTGAAGGCATGGGTGCAGGCGCGGGCGCAGGCGTGGGACAAGCGTGGGGGCAGGCGCGAGGGCAAGCGCGGACTAGGCGTGGCTCTGCGTGGTCGCGTACGCGCTTCTGCTTGCTGCGCCTAAGGCCTCCAAGTGCCTGTGCTACAGCGTTGTTGCAAGCGCTGTTGTGCGTCCGTGCGCCTGTGCAGCTGTTGGCATTGATTGGAAGATTCGGACGGTTATGGATAGATTGAGTCCATATTCCAGATCCATTTTTTGTGGAATTTGAAATTGATTCTATTAAATCTTTCCATGATTCGATCCTATCTTTTTACAGTCAGTGTACGACCAAGATTAGAGTTAGAGTTTCAGCCTAACTCTATAAATACTCTCTTCGTGCCTTCTTTGACGACTTACTAAAAAAATAAGAGACGAAGAGAGTTGAGAGGCCGCTGCCATTGGAGTCCAAGGTGTTTTGCGAGTTCAGTCAGGAGGTGATAGTGAGCGTTCAAGAAGTTCTTCAAACTTGCTGGTTCCTGGAAGCAGAGCGCAATAGGACGAATATTGCTTTGAGCAACAGTGATCTTCATTATCCTAGAGTTGCGTCTTCTTCTTCCTCCATCTTCGAGATAGAGACTTCAGGATCTTCTTGAGAAGCAATTCTCGAAGTTCCTCTCATACAGAGTGTGTGACCAAATTCGTTTGGAGAATCACTTTGTTTACTCACGTTCTTCCATCTAAGATCTGTTTCAGGAACAACAAATGCTACACGAGGGCGCATGCCCGCAGTTGGCCTAGGCTCAGATATCCTCATGTGATAGGCTCGTGATCTATCAATATCTTTGTCATACAAATCGAAATATGTTAAAATATACATTAGAATTTGATGGTAAATCTTGGGACCATCCACCGACTCTACAAACCATGTTCACATACGATGCATCCAAACATTCTTTTTCTTTCCGATCGAGTCGTTATATTTGATAATATTATATCCATATGGACATAACTTTATAAGCACGAAAAAAACCTAATGAAAGACAATTTATAACCCCTTTACATTGTCATAACTGTCCAAATTTACTTTTACCTCAATTTAACTTGGCCATCGAAGTGACATTAGGGAGTTTTCTCACCCCCTAATTTTGTTTCATGAATGCAGGTGAAAAAGAAAACAATCAGTGTACAAAAAATGACAAAAAAAATGGATATAATATTCTGATAGATTTGGTAACGTAACGACTAAAATTTTTCTAACGTAAGTGCCGAAAAAGAGAAAAAAACACACTAGAAAAGCTGAGGCAACTAAAATTAGTTACAAATTCAGCAGAGTCACGTTCCACCAAGCTTCTCTCTTGTCCTTGAAACAAAGGAAAACTCCAACAACCAATTCTTAAATTAGTTCCCAACGTGAAATCGTGAATACAAAAGAAACACATTATTTTGTACTTTCAGCAAGAAAGTAAACAAAACACCACCTTTTCCGCATCGTTTTATGGTTTCCGTATCATTTTTCGTCACTTTTGATGATTTTTTTGTCGGTTGTTTTTATTTTTTTATGCTTTTTTCATTTTTTTTTTGTTTTTTTTTTCATTTTGTTCGTCAGTCATTTTTGATTTTTTTTCATTTTTGGTCATTTTTAGTCTTTTTTTTTTTGCAGAAGGACAAAACCATTTTTTTTTCTTTATTTAGTTATTATTTAGTTAATATTTTATTTTTTTTATTTTGAATTTTTTGAATTTTTTTATTAATCTACCTTTTTTTAATTTTATGTTGTATTTATGAAAAAATAGAAACTCGAATACATTACATGGTAAACCAAATATATGAATGCAATTGATATTACATTACATGGTTTGATTACATGTTTCAACCAAACATAGTAATGTAATTATAATTCTATTACATTACAAATTCAATTATATTACAAACTCAATTTCATTACGATTACGATTACATTATAATGAACCAAATGCAGCCTTAGTCTCTTGACCCTCTTCTTCCTTCTCCTCCTCCTCTTCATCACTTTTACTTTAAAACCCCTCTTCTTCTGCCTCTTCTCTCACTAAATTTAAGAGATTTCGGATCATATTTAAATTTTACTTTTTATTTAGTTTTTTAAACAAATTCTAATTAAATATATTCAAAATATTTTTTTAAAAAAATATAATGTAATATAATTTTTTATCTTTTTTTTAACAATAGAGGATTTTTTGATACGTGTTATAATGCACACGAATTTGACTAGTTATTTGTAAAAAACAAAACTCTAAATAAACCGAGGGAGGAGACTGCGGCTAAAATCGAGCTGCTACGTGTTACCTCTTATTGGCTGGAGCAAAGCGTAGGCAAATAAAATATGGCCAATTATGGTCGAACACGTGGCCTTCATTTTAGATACGGTTCATCCTGCAGTATATGTAGAATTGCTCATTTGTAAATATCGGAAGCTCGCATTCCAACCAAGCTTCTCTCCTGTACTTGAAATAATAAAAACTCCAAGGACCAATTATTAAAGGTAAGTTATATGGACACATAAAAAGTGATCAAGGTACATCCTATTTCTGGCAGTCCTAAGTCCTTTATGGACTGCCAGAAATGGGACTTTATGGTCTGGCAGTTCATCTCGTGTTTATATAGGACTGCCACATTTTTTGGCAGTCCATAAAGTACCTGGATTGCTAGAAATTATGGTAGTTCTAATTTTAACTGGACTGACAGAAATGGAATAGTCTGATCACTTTTTGATATGTCCATATAACTTACCTTATTAAATTAGTTCCCAACGTTAATACCAAAAAAAAAAAAAAAAAAAAAAAAAACCCCAAACAAAACACAGGTGGTTCTGTACTTTTCAGCAAAATGTAAACAAAAACACCTTTCCGTATAGTTTCCAGTCTCGCCTTCCCTCTCCTCTCCATTACTTTTAGTTTAAACCCCCTCTTCTTCTTCTTCTTCTTTGAGAGATTTCGGATCCAGGTCGGAGCGCTGGATCCGACACAGGAGCACCAGCAGCAGATCCGGTACCGCTCCCCCTCCGCAGCCGACCTCGTCCAGATCAGCTCGTCGCCCCATCCGGATCTGGAGGCGAGGATGAGGCGGGGCGGGCGGGTGCAGCAGCAGGGAGAGTCCGCGTCCGACAAGGTCCGGCGCCACAGGGGGGTCCTCCTGGTGGTCTCCGTCCCCCTCGTCCTTGTCTCCCTGGTGCTCCTCCTCATGCCGACGACCTCCTCCTCCCCCGAGGCCGTCGCCGGGAGGAAGGCCCTCCCCGGAGGGGTGGCCGGGTCCGAGAGCTACGCGGTCATCTTCGACGCCGGGAGCTCCGGGAGCAGGGTCCACGTCTACCGGTTCGACTCTGGTCTCGATCTGCTCCCCATCGGCAAGCAACTCGAGCTCTTCGAGCAGGTTCGATCGCTCGCTCGCGCTCTTGGTTCTTGATCCGTCCTCATTTACCACATTGTGCTAGGAGTGAGCGTTAATCGGTTTTGGACCCAAAGCCGAATCGAATAAGAGATTAGGTTCGGTCTGAAAAATATTCGGTTCGGTTTTGGTTTTAAAAATACTAAATTTTTTTATCTGGAAATTGCTGAGATATCCAATTTCGGGATTGGTTTTTATGAAAAACTCACCAGGGTGGTTTTTTATGAAATGCTCATAATTATATATTTCCACGTTAAATATTCTAAGATTCTCTTTAGATTCTCTGTATTTACAAAATTGCCATTTTGATAATACGATAACTATCCTTTTGCAAAAATTTAATCATATATATATATATATATATATATATATATATATATATATATATATATATATATATATATATATATATATATTTGAATTCAGAAACTTAGATTTGGATTGGGATTTTCGTCTTCTTCTTCACGAGAGATCTGAATTTCATTGCTCTCATCTTCAGCAGAGATCGCAAAGATCGTTCGTAGTTCACTGTGCTTTTCTTCAGTCGAACTCCGATTATCGCTGCTCAATCATCATCATCATCTTCGTGGAGAGATTTAAATTTTTCGGCGATTAAATTAATTGTGGTGAGAAGATCTTCTTCTCCATAAGAGTTAACATAAGAAAACGGAAAACTCTTGAATCTTTATTACTGACAATTTTTTTTATAAAAAAATAAAAAAATAGATTTCTGTCAAATGTTCTCCTTTATTTTAACACGGAGAATGACCATTTCTCGTGATTTTAACACGAAGAATGACCGTTCTTCTGCATTTTAACACGAGGAATGTTCATTCTTCGTGATTTTAACAACGGAGAATGGTTATTCTTCGTGATTTTATCAAGAAAAATGATCATTCTCCTGCATTTTAACACGGGAAGTGGTCATTCTCCGTCATTTTAACACGGAGAATGATGATTCTCCGTGATTTTAACACTTCATTCTCCGTGTTAAAATGACAGAATTGTCATTCTCTGTGATTTTAACAACAGAGAATGATTATTCTCTGTGTTAAAATCACGGAGAATGACCATTCTCCTGTATTTTAACACGGGAAGTAGGTATTCTCCGTCATTTTAACAAGGAGAATGACAATTTTCCGTCAATTTAACACGGAGAATGGCTATTCTTCGTGTTGAAATGATGGAGAATGACCATTCTTCGTCATTTTAATTACGAAGAATGACAATTCTTCGTGATATTAACACGAAGAATTGCTATTCTCCGTAATATTACCACGGAGATGGTCATTCTCCTGCATTTTAACACGGAGAATGACTATTCTCCTGTATTTTAACATTGAAAATGACCAGTTGAAATTTTGGAGGGCCATAACTTTTGACTGGGATGTCGAAACGAGGTCCGGTTTGTCGCAAAAGGAGCGTATTTTCGAAGAGCCTGAGATAAACTGCTTCACTGTTGATCGGTCTTTTGAAATTGTAGAATCGCAAAAAAAAAAATGATGTTTGGACCTCCATTTTAACAGTTTTACCGTTTGTCGGCCTTTTCGAAATTTTTCGACGAGTTTTGAAGTAAGGTTTGAAGATTTTGGAGGAGAAAACCTATATTCGAAAGTGAGCAGTGTATGGAAGAAAAGGAAGAATCGAAAAGTTTTTTTTAAGAGTAGGTTTCGTGGATGTTTTCAATAAATTAGAAGGACAAAAATGTCATTCTGAACCCTTTTATATATTTTGTTGCTAATTCTGAGCACGCGATAAAATGTTATTTTGCGGTGGGTTTTTCATAAAACTTTTGCGGTTTTTGGGCATTTCATAAATTTTCCCTTTTTTTATTTGATTTTGGTAAAAAAAAGAATAAAACTTGTACATTCAAATAAATATCCACAATTCTATGTATATTTTATGATTAAAAACGTGTATATTTTTGTGTATATTATGAAAACAACAATATATGTATTTTTAATCCCAACTTTGACAATTTAATAATTATTCTAAGTTTTGGCACAACTTTGAAATACAACAAATGTGTATAAAAATTACAATTTTTAATATAATTTAACTTTGATCCCAACTTTGGACCCAGCCCATTAAACAATAGAAATAACTCAACCGAACAAACCGAATAGTTTATTCGGTTCAGTTTCGGTTTTGGCTAATTTCGGTTCTGTTTCGGTTTTGGTTGGATTTTTAGAATTTCGGTTTATTCGGTTTTGACTATTTCGGTTCAGTTGAAACCAAATAAACCGAATGCGCATCCCTACATTGTGTTTTGTACTATTTATACTAGTCTTGTTATCGGTGCCGGTGATTGATCAAGGAATGGGATTGCTCGATGAAGTTGCTCGGTCCTTTGAATGATTTATTCAGCTGATTTGTGGGCACCCTTTAATTTTCTTTGACCATCCAAATAAAGTAGTTTCGTAGCTATTGAGTATATACAAAATGCACATAGAAACCGGAATGGTAATATGAGATGTCTGCTATAAAATCACGATCTTCTTGACTTTCTGATGATATGGTTTGCAAAAGGCCATTAATTGTCTATGTTGGCTAATTTGTTAATAGAGTTTAATGGAAGGAAAAAAGGGTTGAATTTCCAACGGCATTGTCATGATGAGTCGAAATAACTAATAAATGAGTTGCTCTCAATGATCAGTGGTTTACCACTCAACCTTCGGAAGACAAACAGTAGAAGAGGAAGATAAATAATGATAGCAATGGAACCATGGTTGTGAAAAGCGCTAGGCGCTAGTCGGACGGGCACTCACCGCCTAGCGCCTAGCCCGTCTATATGGCCGTCTAGATCTAGGCAGTTCAAAAATATATTAAAAAATAATAATAAACCTACTGAAAATTGCAGAAAAAATTCATAAAATCCCAAAACATGCATAGTCGGACGTCGGGGGGTCTAGGCGGATGCCTAGCGGACATCGGACGGGCACCTGGCGGTGCCTAGGCGGCTGCCTAGACCGCTTTTTAGAATAGTGGAAATAACCATGATATAAATAATGGATAGTAATTGTACAAGCTTATGCAAAGAAAGGCAAAGGCATAAACTTTTGAGCAAAAAAATTATGAGTGTGGTTCCAAAGTGTTGAATTGCTCACGTAAGGTTTAGCAATTTTCTTCGGCCGTAGAGGGTGACGGTAAGGCTTGTTTCTTGCGTCTCGGTGGATGCAGGTTCGAGTCGTGGAAACATCTCCGTGTATTGGGGGTAAGGCTACATATATGCCGACCCTCCTCAGACCCTGCATTAGTGGTAGCTTCGTGGAATTGTGGGCAACCTTTAATTTTCTTTGGCCGTCCAAATAAAGTAGTTTCGTGGCTATTGAGTATATACAAAATGTCGGTTCCCACAGCACGTAGAAACCAGAATGGCAATATGAGATGTCTGCTATAAAATCATGATCTTTTCGACTTTCTGATGCTATGATTTGCAAAAGGCCATTACACATGTTACATATAAATGTTGTTAACAAGAGTCCAATTATCTATGTTGGCTAAATATTTCATAAGGTGACTTTTCATGGTTTGTGAGGGATTAATTCACCAGTTTGTTGTGTGTCTTCAGATAAAGCCAGGCTTGAGCTCCTATGCCGAGGATCCTCAGGAGGCTGCAAACTCACTAGTTTCGCTCTTAGAGAAAGCAGAAAGTGTGGTTCCCGCAAAATTGCGAAGGACAACGCCTGTCAGAGTCGGGGTAATTATAATCTCTGGTGATACTTTTTAATGTATTTACATGCGTTACTGCTCTTATTCTTTTTTTCCCAAGTGGTTATTTCATCACAATTCATTTTCCCTTTTTCTTTTGATGTTTATGCAGGCAACTGCCGGTCTGAGAGCATTGGGAGATGAAACTTCTGAAAAAATTCTGCAAGCGGTATTGGTCTTGATGTTTATACTTCAGCTTTAGTTAATTTTAGCGGTAACATATAACCTTGTGATCATATTACAATATCCGTTTTTAAAAGGAGTTATTAGTTGTAGTTCTTAAGCAGCACACTCCTTAAAAATGTGATTTGACCCTGAAAATATTGCAGGTTAGGGATCTCCTTCAATCAAAGAGTTCACTGAAATCTAAACCTGATTGGGTCACTGTTCTTGATGGAACTCAGGAAGGCGCTTATCAGTGGGTATATTCTAACTTTCCCCTATAAATTGATCAATTTATTTTTGATATGCATACTGTAGTTTTGTTGCAGTTTTATACTATAATTTACCATAAAAACATGTGTGTGTGGGCAAGGAACATTGTACTAAATGAAGAACTTATATAGTAGTATCATGAGTCATTTATGTTTTATGCTGGACATTTTGGTCATTATATATGTGGGAATAGTTGAATTAGAAACTTTTCATTGGTTTGGTGGTCTAGTGGTTTTGTTGTCATTTGTCAGTAATAGTATCGTAACATACACATGTATCTTACAATACAAATTGATACAACCTCCAAAAAATACAATTTGTTGAACAATATGGGATCGACAATTTTATCTTACAGTACATCTTCCGTATTATATGATATGTATCACCCAACACGGTGATCTAAATTTGTTTAAACGGGTTAATTCAACTTTTAAGCAAGGTTCGAAATATTGGTATCCGAATCTGTTTCAGACCCTTCCTATGAGTATCGCTATCGGCTGTTTCGGATCGGAGTACCGGGTTCTTCGTTTCGGAAAGCCAAAAATAATAAAATTTATTTTAAAAATCTGAAAAAATATATATTTGATACATTAGACATAATTTAATATATTGTAGGTTGTTTCTCAATAGTTTTAAATAGAATAATATTTCACTTGCAATATATACTATTGTTTATTTACTTGCCTTTAGACATACTACAACCTCAATAAATAGTTTAGAATGTAATATTGCTGATATGGATTGATGTTGTGAAGTTATAGGTATACAACTTCGACAAAAGGTAACGGTTACATTTTATCCATATGAATTATATACTTACTATATTATTGTCAATGTTTGAACTTAATCATCGGGTCCACACTATTTTTTCATTCTTCTATATTTTCCTTCAGTTTTTCTCTATTGAATTGCCAGAAAAGAGACCCAAAGTCGCTATAGGTCGGTATCGGTAGCGGTCGATATCGGTTCGGGACATGCCAAAACCGATACGTATGGGCTGTAGCGTATCTGTCTGGGCCAATACCGCGAACTGTGCTTTTAAGTGGTTTAGAATTAATATTTTATAACCTGGCATTATAACTCTAAAGCTCTACCTAGATACCCGAATAGCTTTCTAAAATCCGCCAGAACTTTTTGTTCATCCTCCTCTTATGAGTGAACTCCTTGGATAAGTCTATTTTTCGACGTTCTTCATCGACACCCAACATCTCCAATTATAACATCTTACATCGTCAAGTATGACATCGAGCATATCTGCATACTTCAACAACTTAGCTTTTCCAAAAAAGAATGTATATGTTTGGTTTTTAGTACTTTATCTGTTTTTTTAAGCTCTCTTGAACCTTCCCTATGTTTTGTTTTGGCTTTTCCTTAGATGGATCTTCCATCTTAGTTTTCTAAGTTTTCTAACTATATGTTTATAAACTGTAATGTACAATAAATATTATTTTAATATCAACACACTCGATGTTAATAATCAAGTTTTAGTGATTCTTATTGATGCAGTGGTGTTACGAGCATATCTGCATACTTCAACAACTTAGCTTTTCCAAAAAAGGATGTATATGTTTGGTTTTTAGTACTCTGTTTTTAAAGCTTTCTTGAACCTTCCCTATGTTTTGTTTTGGCTTTTCCTTAGATGGATCTTCCATCTTAGTTTTCTAAGTTTTCTAACTATATGTTTATAAACTGTAATTTACAATAAATATTATTTTAATATCAACACACTCAATGTTAATAATCAAGTTTTAGTGATTCTTATTGATGCAGTGGTGTTAACTTGTATATATATATATATATATATATATATATATATATATATATATATATATATGCAAATGACCTCTAGCCTAGTGGTTAAGAGAGATGCATGCGGCCCAAGTGGTCAGGAGTTCGAGCCCCAGTGGAGGCGAGTTCGCCACATTTACCCAATGTTTCAAAAAAAAAAAATATATATATATATATATATATATAACCATCAATTTTATGATGAACTTGCCACTTTTGCTTGAAAATACTCCTTATTGCTGCTAATGTGTTCAATATATCCGCATATGTAGGATTATATACATTTCCAATCATTTTTTTATATGAAATAATGTTTCTTATGATACACAATGTGATAATCAATTTACTTGATATACAATGTGTATCTCAATTTGACTACCTTGCCTAGAAGATGGATCAACCAAATTCTCATATTAGATTCTTGACACTCTGAAATGCTCGAGTATAAGTGGCTATAAACAAATTCAATAGCTTTATGCTCGTTATCTGAATCATGATTATGTTACCCCTATAGGTAACGGTCCTTCCCATTTTGGGCGAGTTGTTGGGGAGGAGGGACGTGAACCACCTGTCTGGCTGTCTCATACCTTGCACAGTTGCACCTTAAGACTGTTATATGATCACTTATTTTCCTTTCTGCCAGATCAATAATATTCAAAGCCTTACCTGATCTGAAGCAGAAAGTGTACATATGTGTGTGCGCATGCATTGTGTCTTAATGACAGCACGAAGATTTCATAGCCTTACCTGGCTGTCTCATACTTCCTGGTCAATACACTTTATAGCTGATTAGCTTGGAAAAGAATGTACTTGTTTGGAAATTACTTGCAATAAGTGGAGCCTTCATATGGTGACATACAAGTGTCTACATTACTACATTGTATCCATTACTAGCTCAAGATAATGCGTGTTGTTTTTTATCCATCTTTTATATATTATACACTTTACCTAATTTCATATAGCCAGGTGCTACCAGTTAAATTTTTACAAATATATCACCGACCTCCTTGTAAAATCTGAAATTGGAGACACATTGCATAACTCCTTTTGCTTTTGTATATTTGTCTGCTGAAATTTCCTTCATTATTATTACCCGCTAACCTGTAGAAACATGCTTTCCATATAGGTCACTATAAATTATTTGCTAGGGGAACTGGGAAAGAAATACTCAAATACAGTTGGAGTAGTTGATCTGGGTGGTGGATCTGTCCAAATGGCGTATGCTATTTCAGAAAGTGATGCTGCTAAGGCTCCAAGGATCTCAGATGGAGAAGATACATACGTGAAACCTTTGTTACTAAAGGGTACCCAATATTACCTCTATGTTCACAGGTTCGAGATCTTGACTGAAAAAAGGAACCAAGAAGTATAATTGCTGAAGTCGTTGACTGAAATTTGCTTCCACTTAATTTTTTGGGCACTATTAAACTTTTATGCCTAAACATCTCTCTTGTTACAATATGCATTCTAATATAGTTCATTCTTGGTTTAGTTATCTGCACTATGGTTTGTTGGCCGCTCGAGCAGAGATTTTGAATGTTGCAGGTGGCTCTTCCAGTAACTGCATTTTGAAGGATTACTATGGTATGCTTGCCAATTCGATCCTAGATATCAACATCCAAGTTATTTCATTATATTCAAATACTTGTCCAGGAGTTTAACTATAAAATCCTTTCATGCTGTTTTATGGGCATCCTACATTATCTGTTACTAACTTGCATGAGTACTGTTACATGTGGTTTATTGCAAAGACCTTTCTTGCCCATGTTAGGATGAGATCAAGGTTCACAATATCAGTATCAGAATCAGTATTGAGCCTTTATTATGAGTATTGGGATCGACAGTATCCGCAATTTCGACACTCTCGGATAGAAGTATCAGATTTTTTTTTTGGTATCGGAAAGCAAATAATTATTAAAAATTTAGACAATATGTTATACATTTGGGCATGGTTTTAAGTATTCTATGTGTTGATTCTTAATAGTTTTGAAATTGAATGAAATAATAGTCGCCCTTATTGGTTTACATACGATAAATAAATTTTCTTTAGTTCCATGCCTTTACAACTTTACTATGCTTTTACGTCTTGTTGACTTGCTGATTGGTCTTTTTTATTCAATTTTTTCTACCAAATTGACTGGAAAAGTGACTCCCAATGTCGGTATCGGTTAGTATCGGTAGTGGTTGGTATCGGATCGGGACATGCCAAACCGTATCGGTATCGGCCGATGCTGCAAACTATGGACGAGATCCATTTCATGGCATTTAAGTATGACAAGACACAAAAAAGTAAAGTGGTATATAACCTTCTCACTGAACGAAGTGTAAATATCTTGGTTCTTTGTTACTTCTCTCTTAAAAGCGAATATGATGGTATATTTGTTTATGCACATGCTTTCTACATATGATCAGCAACAAAAAAGTAGCACTTGCTGCTGTGAAGTTGAAGTTGCTACATTTATTTTAGTTTTACTTCTTTAGGATAGCTATCAGCATTGGAAATTGAAATGTAGCACTTTTTGATTGTGTTATTATCTGAGTTTTTCCTGCTGCATCGTTTCATATTCCTTGGGTTTCAGTAGTTAACTTTCTATGTATAAGGTTTAATGTATAGCCCATGTCCAACGATACTGACAACATCATCAAACCGCCACAGCCGCTAACAACATAGCCTTGACCCAAATTTTAGGGTTGGCTGCACTAATTCATGTACTCCCTTAAAGCTCTGTTAAGGGCCATCAACTTTGTAACACAAGTTGCCAGATCTATTTTCACTGCCTCAGTCCATTTTTGTTTTGTTTCTACCCTAGTTATAGCATCTTTTTCACTAACCTAGCACAACTCAATTATGCATCTACAAAGTCTCCATTGCATGTAGGTCTCCATTGCATATAGGCTCAAAACATATCAATAAATTTGTCTCATCTTATCAAATGGTACCACCTGTCTCCCACAAGTGCATCATTATCTGATCTTTTTTTTGGACAGAAATCCATCTCAACATTCTCATTTCAATTCAGTTACATAGATTCGATTCATATTATTAAAACGATATTACAGACAGTCTTCTTGACTTTGTATCAGACAGCTATGTTGCACGAGTGATGTGTATGCTGTGATTGTGATGCATATATGCACATATAGTAATATGTGTTCAGTAAGTTTTCGATGTTGTTCCAGTAGTTACTGCCGTGTTTATGAGAAGTTCAGAAGCACAAACACAGCTTGGAGGAGTCGAATCTATGTCGGATTCGGATCCGACACAAATTGTGTTGGATTTGAATCCGCATATGTCTCGAATAATTCCTTGGTTGAATCTCCGAGGACACGAAGGAAACGTAAAAAAAAATCGTTCTTATATATATATATATATATATATATATATATATATATATATATTTTTTTTTTTTTTTTTTGGCGATGAAACTTGGCGATCGGGCAGGCGTTGGGAGCGCTGACCTAGGGCTTGGCCGTGGGCCGCCCCCTCGACCGCCGGACCCCCTGGCCGGCGGTAGGCGTGCCCTGGGCAAGCAGAGCGGCCCCCCTCCCGGGGCTGGGGGGGGGGGGGGCGGGAGCCGGAACGGGGGGGTCAGGCGGACCCCCCCACGCGCGGCGCGTGCGGCAGCACACCCCCCGGCGACTGGAGGGGGGGCGGGAGCACAGGGGGGGGGTCGGGCGGTCCCCCCGGCGGTGTCGACGACCCCCCCAGGCGGAGGGGGGGGGGCCGGGCTCTTCGGGGAAGGGGTTGGACCTCCCGGGGAAGGGGTCGAGTGCATTGGATCCGAACTTCGTTTTCGGAGCGGGGTCCGGATCCCTGGGGAGTCAGTCGGAGGGAGGAGGGTGGACGACGGTTACGCGCCGTCGGGTGGCGAAAACCGGGGGGAAGAAGAGTGGCGGACAGGGTCAGGCTCGGGATCGCTATCCCAAAATTCGTCAGAACTAGACAGAGTCTCGGCCCAGCCGGGGTTCTGGGGTGCCTGCTGGGCGATCGATGGGTTGGCGGCCGAAGGCGACCGCGGCGGCTAAGGGAAGAGTAAGGTAGTGGATCTGGATGTCCAGGGACCTGGGACTTCCCGCCCGGTAATTGCCCAAAGGCCTATTGGGGCGCCCCCTCGGCCTGCTGGACGGTCCTGGGCCGAGATCTGCAAACCGGTGGGACCGAAATCCCCCACATCGATGGAGTACGTCCCGCCGATTAATGTGGGAGGGGTTACCGGGCGGTGTTTCCTGCGGAGGAGATCCAACAGGTGACAGCTTACTGGGAAAATACTCTCGTTCTGTATGTCTTGGACAACAAGCCTTTCTACGGGCAGATCCGGGGCTATGCAGCGAGTCTGGAAGCCGAAGGGGAGTATGGAGTTCTATGCTCGTGAGAACGGCTTCTATTATGTGAAGTTCGGGCTGGCAGAGGATGTCGCTAGGATCCTTCAAGGCGGCCCCTGGACGTTTGACGGCCGACTGATCATTCTCAAGGAGTGGACTCCAGAGCTGTGTTGCGAGAGGGAAGTTCTGAATGCCATCCCAGTGTGGATCCGATTCCCCGAGTTTCCGGTTGGATTTTGGAGCATTTCCCTGTTGATGCGTCTTGCAAGTCTGGTGGGCACCCCGATCAAGGCGGATGAGGCTACTACCTTTCGGACGAGGTTGATGTACGCGAGGATCTTTGTGGAGATTCGGGCAGGGGGGGAGCTCCCGAAGATGGTGGAGTATGAACTCCCTTCTGGGGAGGTGCTTACCCAGAAGGTGGAGTATGAATGGGTTCCGCCTACCTGTTCTCGCTGTTCCTGTTTCGGACATCTGGCCAGTGCTTGCTTAGAGGTTGGCACTCCGGTGGAGCCTTGTATCCCTCCTCGTGAGGTCCCCGATGCCCCATGTGATATGGATTTCAGAGATGATAGTGGAGCGGTGGTCGTGGAGGAGGAGGTTACTAATCAGGGGAGTTAATCAGGGGAGTGATGTCGGTTTGAGCCTCGTTGTATCTACCCAACTTGCTCCAACGGGTGGGGTGGTATCCACTGGCCAGGGGCCGAGTAGTATAGTTACCAGAAGCATGATGACGACGGAGACTGAGGCACGTGGAGAGGGCGGTTCGTCTGGAGGGCAGGTTTACTGTAGGAAGAGACGTGCGGTCGGCCTGCTACGTGATGGGCCCTCCATGATGGAGGGACGTACCACAGACAGAGAGGAGGTGGTGTGTGTCGCCAATCCTGCCTGGGCGTTGGTGTTATCTCAGGACGTTCCCCATCAGACGGTTTCGACTGGCATGGATGAGGATCCTTTAGCGACGGATGCGACACCTTCCCCAGGTGCCGTTCCGGGAGTTTCTCAGGGGGGCCCCACCTCTCATTAATTAATGGCCATTATCGCCTGGAATGTGAGGGGGACGTGTTCGCTAGGGAGGTGGAGAGAGATATGTGGGGTGCTCCATAGAGAGAAGTGTGACATTTCTGTTATTTTAGAATCCAAGATCAAAGGGGAGAAGACCCTTACTCGGCGGACTCCTTCTCATTGGGCCCAGCTGCACAACCTGGCCCTTTGTGACATGGCCAGGATTTGGGTTCGCTGGAACTCGAAGAGTTGGGATGGTGACTTGATATTGATGACGGAGCAGTTGATTGCCATCTCCTTCGTGAACAAGGGTGGCTTTCGGTTCTTATTGGGGGCGGTTTACGGCCACAATGACAGAAGGAGAAGGGAGTCTCTTTGGAGGGACATCTCTCGTGTTTTCGATGTTGCTGAGTCGTCGTGTCTCCCTCTGCTCTTGATCGGGGACTTCAACGCTCTTATGCATCATGGGGAGAAGCTGGGTGGTCGTCCGGTTCCAGATTCTATACTTTATGATTTTCAGAGATGCCTCCTGATTGCGGGGCTGCGGGAGCTGTCTCGATCAGGCTTCATCTAGACTTGGCACAACAAAGCAACTCACAACAGGGTTGCTTGTCAGCTTGATCGGGCTCTGGGCAACGGGGAGTGGTTCCGGCACTTCCCCAACACTTCGGCTGAGGGTCTGGCAGCTGGGACTAGCGACCACTCTCCTATCCGGGTTGGCTTCACGGCTCGGACTCTTGGGAAGTCTCGCCCGTTCAGATATAACAACAGTTGGTATCTTTCTGAGGGCTACCTGGAGGCTGTTACGGAGGGGCTTACTAGCGGGCAAGAGGGGACGGCCCAATTCTGCTTGGTTCGTCGTCTCAAGGCCACGAAGAGAGCCCTTAGGAGTTGGGTGAAGGGGTTGCCCAAGTCCACCTTAGAAGATAAGGAGGTGGAGTTGCGGATCCTGCAGCAAGATATGCAAGCTGACATGCTGAATGGGGACCTGGCGGCTAGAGAGAAGGAGCTGGTCGGTGAAGTCAACATCCTGAGGCTGCAGAAGGAGATTAGCTCAGCTCAGCGAGCCAAATGTTCCTGGCTGAAGGATGGCGACCGTTGTTCCAAGTTCTTTTACGATGTTATCCGGACCCGGCAGAATAGGAATCACGTCTCCCAGCTGCTTGATGCTGATGGCACTCTGGTGGGGACGCCGGCTGAGATCCAGGGCGAGGCTGTCAGGTAATACTCTGAGTTATATTTCCAGACTGACTACCTTTCTGTGTTCCCAGAGGTTGTTACGAAGAGATTGGTGACCCCATTTGGGAATAGCATTCTTCTTGCCCCTGTCACATTGGAGGAGGTGGAATCTATTGTCAAGGCGGCGGATCCCAACAAAGCTCCTGGTCCGGATGGCTTCAGCAGTGGTTTCTTTAAACGCCATTGGGATATTCTGAAGCATCAGGTCGTGGAGGTGGTCTAGGAATTCTTCACCAAAAGGAAGCTTCTGAAAGAGCTTAATCACACTTTCCTGACCTTAGTGCCGAAGAAGGAGGGAGCGACAGCTTTGGCGGATTTCAGACCCATTGCGTGTTGTAATTATCTTTATAAGATAATTACGCACCTTATGTGCCGGCGGATGGAGAGGATCATGCAGGACTTGGTATCCCCGAATCAGGCTGCGTTCATCAAGGGGAGGTCGATCGCTGAGCACAGCCTCCTGGCCCATGAGATGGTGAGGGGATTCAGCAGACCGGGAGGGGAGAAAGCCTGTGTTAAACTGGACCTGAGGAAGGCATATGACATGGTCAATCGTGACTTCCTCTGTCATCTGATGTCTGCCATGGAATTCGCGGATCACTAGGTTGAGATGATCAGGAGTGCATTACGTTCCCTACTTTCTCTGTTCTCATCCATGGTATTCCTTATGGGTACTTCCAGAGCAACCGGGGTATCAGGCAAGGTGACCCATTGTCCCCTTACCTGTTCACGCTAGTTATGGAGTACTTTACTTGTTTGATGGATCGGGCAGTGCACCGTGGACGGCTGGTTCCTCTGTTTTGGAGGATGGTTCCCCCAGTTACTCACCTTATTTATGCTGATGACCTGCTAGTCTTCATCCAGCCTTCGCCGGTGGGGCTACAGACGCTTGCGACTATTATGGAAGACTTGCAGGCATTTTCGGGTCTCCAGATGAACAGGGATAAGAGTAGGGTCTACTTCAGCTCCCTGTGCACCCGGAAGGAGGAGAGGGCTGAGGTGCTGGGTATCGCAAGGAGTGATCTTCCGGTGCGGTACCTAGGGGTGCCTCTCACAGTCAATTATGCTCGGGATCAGGATTGCACGAGTCTGGTGGAGTATGTCCAGAGGCGAGTTGAGGGTTGGCAAGCAGCATGTCTGTCCTTTGGCGGGCGCATCGAGTTGGTCAGATCGGTGATCTCGGCTGTGGCCCACTTTTGGCTGCAGTCCATCCTCATACCTGTGGCCACTATCCGGCGTGTGGAGCGATTATGTGCCGACTTCATCTGGAGGGGGGGTATGCATGCGATCTCCTGGGACCAGCTTTGTCGTCCCAGGAAGGAGGGAGGAGTGGGGCTCCGCCCGCTGCTGGAGATCAGGGAGGCCTCTGCGCTTAAGCTGGCCTGGAGATTTATCAGCAGGGGATCTCTCTGGGCGGACTGGATGTACAGTAGATACGTGAAGCAGGGTAGTTTTTGGACGTGCTCCACTGACAACAACCACTCAGTCACTTTCAAGAATATCTTGAGACACAGGGGGGTGCTCAAGTCTGCTATCCGGAGGGTCATGAAGGACGGGTCGGACACGGACCTCTGGCTAGACCCTTGGATAGATCGGCGGTCGCTGTTGGACATCAGAGGAGCCCCGACTCATCAGGAGGACAGACGGGGTCTGACATGCAAGCGCATCATTCGTGATGGGGAGTGGCGACCTGATTCGTATCGGTTCACTGAGGAGCTGGGTGGGAGCATTTCATCTATTGCCATTGATCCGACGCTGCCTGCGGATCGGTGGATTTGGGAGCCGACAGGAGCACCTACCGGGACGGGGGAGTTCCAATTCCGTAGCTGCTACAACCTTATCCGGCGAACTTTTTCGTTGTGTTCTGATTACGATTTCGTTTGGTGCAAGGGTCTGGCCAGGAAGATGCAGTTGTGTGTCTACAAGCTTCTACTGGGCCGCCTCTTGACTAAAGATCGCCTGAGGTCGTTTGGGGTGCCGGTTCCTGATCCCACATGTGTGCTGTGCGGGTTGGAGCCTGAATCTATAAAGCATATCTTCTTCGAGTGCACGCTGGCTTGGCAGATATGGTCGGAGCAGATTCGGTTATTGGGAGTGAGCGCCTCCGGGAAATGTGTGGGGGACATCATCACGGAGATCCGAGATAGCAGGGGTAGGGGGCAGGACTGGTTCCGAACAGCCAGAGTTCGTCTGGCTGCTGCGGTTTGGCACGTGTGGCGGGAGCGAAACCGTCGGATATTTGAGGGGCTGGTCACCCCCCCAGTTGGTATTCTCCATAACATTGAGTATGATGTAAAGGCTATGGAGAATTGATGAGAGTTGAGTGGGAGTCCCACTCTGTTTGTATGTTGTAAGATTATAGCTTTTCATTTGGAATAAAATTCACCTTTTTCCAAAAAATATATATATATATATATATTAGTGTCCATTTGCGGCCCGAGCCATCCCAGGCGGGAGGGGGGGGGGGGGGGACTCGAACCCGAGACTGCTCAATCGGGAGCCCCACCCCTCCAACCACTTGAGCTGGAGCCGCCGGAATATATATATA